>JAHZNG010000087.1:0-21788 GCA_027744375.1 Orchesellides sinensis
TCAACATTATATTTAAATTACATTAAGAATTTGCATTACAATCACAATACCAAAAATAAAAGACAGGTTTTCCTAAAGCTTATTTGGGAAAGAAGACCTAGTTTTTGCTTAGAAATCGTGTTACTGATAGGTCTTAATTCATAACGTGTTTTAGTTGTCATTGGTATGGGATGGGATATGATTTTGCACTGCTTATTCTAATACATACATGCAAAGACTTGACTTACCTTTGTTACATGTACGTAACACATATCCTTACCTGACCTGTCTATTCCATTTACCTATTCTATCAGTTATGGCATAAGGCTATCGAATCAATCGAATTTGTGAAATAGATGGTGCCTAATTTTTTTGATTTTTCAAAATTTTCCCACAGTTAGCGATACAGGCAAACATGTATATAAGAAATCATGTACTTACATATGTATATCCTCAAAGTAGCTAGTATTGTAGCCCATAGCCCAGTTCACAGAACTTTTCTTCAGACACACAAGGCCCACGAGTTGTCCCTCTAGAACTTTTAATCTAATGCATTCTTTACAATTCCAAATTATGTACCCGTAGCGTTGTCTGTGTTTCATTATATTATGAGCATCATTAGCAAAAACCCTACCTATGTAAGAATGATTACTTGAGAAAACAGAGTCAAAAGCTAAATTATTTGACGAGATTAGGACTATCTACTTACAGTCATGTACATATATGATTTCTTACTTTGCGAGTCTTCTTTTAATCTCAGTTAACGTAATTTCTAGGTTTAACGTGAGAAATTTTGAATTTATACTAAGACTTAGGACCTAATACTGCAAGTTTAATCATTAAACACGATTAATGCATACATATTTTGTTTTATGCATGACTAAAAAGAGATGAGTACAAAGTTGTAAATGTGATAGTGATAATGAAATGAATTTTTTAAAGTTAGAAAAGGATAAACAAGCCCTCCATGAAACAATATCAGAGGGACTCGTCCAAATCGATTGTTTTCTGAACTAGAATTTGCTACGCATTCTCCTGCAAATTAATTATTATAATGAGTCCATATACTGGGTACACGTTACGCATGTTCCACATAATTCCAACAAATTATGGATGCTGAAGGTGGGAATTCAGACACAAGCTTCGAACCTTTCAATAAATAATCACCTTTCACTGGCTCTCTAGAACGCAGTAATATCCTTACGAAAGTACGTTACCATTCCTTCCTTTAGTTTTGTACCATTTGTTTTAGTTTTGTAATGTACCATTCTGTATAAAATTGTGTACCTGTATTGTTATGTTACAATGTTACATATATGGGATGTGCTAGCTTGAAAATTTCAATACGCATTTTTGGGTTCCCCAAGCTTTCTGCATGGTAAAAAAAATCTCCCGGACTGACGCGGATGAGAAGTTGAGGTGAGGCATCGTTCTTTTTTGCTATACTTCTACTTTTACCACTACCAGCAACCGCATCGCATCACACCGGTCATTCACTCAAGATTTCCTAATGTCGTCTTCTCCGTCTAAACCGCTTGCTTTCAAGTGCAAATGCAAACGAACTTCTGCACATGTTTACAAAGCTAGAGGAATCAGGATCAGGATGTTTATTATTAAGCACACGGTGTGTACTCTAGAATTTTATAAGCCCTACGGAAGAATGAATTAGTTTTATAGAGGAAGAAACTGAAACCAGACTCTGTATATGACTTGCTTGGCATGAATTTATGTATGCATGTGTAAATCTTTCATATGCAACGGAGGAAGGAAAGGTTAGTGCCGGAATTATTCCGTTCTTTTCTTTCATTTCATTGCCAACGAATGGCATGGCATAAGGTAACATTCATCATTGGATATTTATGGCTAATATCCACGGGTTTGCCTGATTACATTGTCAGTACAAGTAATTTACTTTAGAGCCATTTTATTGTATATTTGGTTATGTTAGATCATAGGTAAGTACGGATATTTTCCCTGAAGCAATGCAATCCAGAAAAACGTGTGTGCCGCAGGCATGGCAGACTCATTATTGGGCAATTGAACAAGAAAACCGTAAAAGTAATACCTATGCTTTTATGGTGTGTATATTATATTCACATTAAAACGTATGTGCAAACTTTTACAGCTTGTGCCATTTCTTGTACTAATGGAAATCGTTAGTTTTTTACAATGTAAGCAACTGTTTTTTGCACTGACAATGATTTTTGCATACATTCTAAGCGACATCTCAACTTTCTTGCGTGCCGCTTGCCAATATTTACTTCTCATTAGTGATTTGATTAGTATACAAGAAAATAAAAACGTAAAACGTTCTAATTCATGCATAAGTACAAAGCTACACTCAAAATTCGAAATTCCATACGCTTCTTAACCTACTGCAGAACAAAGGCTCTAGGAAAATAGGAATTACTACCTTACCTATAGCTATGGCACAGCAATGTAAAGAACGATTTTTAATGTAAAAAATGATCTCCTACAAAGAAAGTGCCGCAGCATGCTAAGATCAACGCAGCCAGATAATCCTACAGACCGAATGGTTCTGAATCTTATATTACAAGTTAAAAGAAGTAAAACGGTGAAATTACCATATAAATTGTACATAATAAATTGTACGTAAATTAGTAAATTATCATCTGAATTTTATTGACATTCTGGAGGAGAACTATATCAACATATATCGACGCAGGTCACAGGTCCTGGGCCTGTTACATTCCATTAAGTGCGGATATGATGCAGACTTCTTCGCTAAATTTTGAAGTCTGTTAAAACGGAAAACTTAACTTGTTAAAACTTAAAATATTGTATGAATTAACGTAATTTAGAAAATGTAACAGTACATTCAGAAACGCTGCCAACATAAAGGATTTACAAGTACAAAGAATATGGGATTACTATTACTATACAGACAGAAATGCTTCACACTGAATCAAGTTCAAGACAAATACAAAGTTTTCAAGGTACTCATACACACTCTGAGGTCTTTCGTACTTCACAAAAATTAAGAATCGTACAGTTTTCAGCTCCACTAAATTTCAATAAAGTTCAATACATTACATGGCGATCGAAACTGCCATATTTTCCGTCATTAGCGCTTTCCTCCATTATAATTCATCCTCATTGCTGGGGCTTTAAAATTTGATGCAGCTTGATACTGAAGCTGATACGCTAGTGGATGAATTTTGAAGCCATATAGCCTGTAAAACATTTCAGAAACAATCAATAGGTAAACTGGCTTAGAGCATAACCTACAGAGTATTTCATTTTTACAAAGCAAGTTCTTCCTATCTTACCTTGGAACGAATTGATTCGTTGGCCGCTTAGGTCTGTACTCAGGGTGTACCATGAAGAGCATATGTGGAAATCCAGTTCCAAAATAGGCTCCATCAGTGTGATGATGGCGAGAAGATTTGGGAGTGTATACATCTTGACACTTGGGACAGTATAATTTAACCATAGCTTCTCCAGGAACATCAGACAGGCCTAAAGTATTTGAAAATTATAGACACATGTTAAATCATCCAACAACTTTACACCACATGTTTACAGCTACGCCCTAAACATTGGCCTTCCTCTGATTTGAAATCATTAGTTAAAACATGAGAAAATGCTATCAAATTTTCCTTTTCTTTGTAGTTCAATCAAATTTGTAAGATATCATATCATGACTATGACTAGCTATTCAAAAGCATTTCTCAAAGCAAAGCACCAAATCCAAATCAACACCTTGTACTAACCTTCTTCATCTTTCCACTCCAAACACTAAATTTCTACAATTGACATTAGTTCCAACAATAATCCCTCCTTACCTCACAGAAAAATTCATTGCCCCTCAGTCCGCAAAACCAGCTGATCCATGACACCTCCTCGGAGCTGCTCATCTTGCGTTTCAAATCTCTGGCCGGTGAACCCAGACTCGGTCTTTCCTGGGATAGGATTGGAATTGTAAAGGCGAGGAGTCCGTTTTCTCCGTGGTCAGCAGTTGATTCCTTTTCAAAATAGTCAGTCTTCCTCCACTTCAAACTGACTTCGTTAAATTTAACTACAACGTCGGTTTTCTAACAACAAAAGCAAGATCTTGCAGCTCCGAAGACAAATATAAACAAGGGTTTTCTAAGACACTGCCAGAGAGACGCCTCACTCAACAAAAAAAAGGATACTCTATTCTTCTTCTACCTAAATTCCCACATACAACATAAAAAATAACTACACGACGAAGAATAATGGGGAGGGGTTATCAAATAAATTCTGGTTATTTTAACTTTTTATAAATTTCCAATTAAAATTACAAAAAAAACTTGTTGTCTGGGTAAATATTGGAAAAAATCAGGCATCCAAGAAGACTACACTTGAGGAGCAGTGTAGCCTTTTCCTTAGGTAGATTTCACACAAGTGTGGAAGGAATAGTGGGTGCTTTACTTTTCAATGTAAGGATTTGGGGACCTTTAACACGAACGAAGCCAAAGTATAAAATGTAAGTAAGACTATGATGAAAGTGGGACAAGGGAAGAAAGTGATAATCCACATCTACGCATAAAATGCATTGGTAAGGTGTACTTGTGTATGGGATAAGTTAGCTTGTGTATATGTATTCCTTTTTACACCTAGTTTTATGCATAGCACTAACTATCTCACAAGTTGAGTTGGATCTTTTGGTTGGCTAGCCTTCTTACCAAACAGATATTTCGCAAGGTCTTGCTGAGCATTTGGGGTGTTCACAAAAGGATGGGAATAGTGTGCAATGACAACCGCTTGAGCGTTCCTATCAAGTAGGAAAAAGGTTGGGTGAATTTTAATAAATTATACAGTAATTTTAGATTTTGAAAGAGTTTTGTGTGTTTGGTGTATTATATTTAGGGGGGAAGTTAGGTTATGGGGAAGATTGAGGGATTTTGTAATGGTTAAAGATTGGGGTGGTTATGAACAACCCGTACACGTAGGCAGAATCATTAGCAGATGATTCCGCCGGTAGCAGATAGTAGATAACATGCATTTGGGTTGGTTAGTGGTGTCTCGTCTCGAGAGGACTCGGTTGATGTGATATTTTATTTAGAAGTCATTGAAAAAGGTGGAGAGTTCGGCGCGAAGATGTACATTAAAATTTACAGTGTGAAACGTTGTTTTGGTTTTGTAAAAGAAGAAATTTAGTTTGACACTTTAAAATTTGAAGATTTTGTTTACGTTGGATTGTAAGAAGATCAGGAGGTTTTTAATTAAATTTTGTTGTTTTTTAATTTATTAGTGTGCTTTTGGACGCTGAGCTGTTGGCTGTATAGGTTTGTGGGGGAATTTCTGTAAGTAGAAAAGCATTTTAATTCTGTCATTTAAAAATGGTAAGTATTTTCATTAAGGGCTTAATATAATACTTAAATTGATTTGTGATTTGTTGATTGATGATTGATTGGGATTGTTGTTGTTTTCTGTTACCTTCTGTAGTCTGTCACGCTGAAGACTGATGTGGGGGATATTAAAATTGAACTGCATTGCGAGCTGTGTCCGAAAACGTGTGAAAATTTCCTTGCGCTCTGTGCCAGTGGATATTATGACAACTGTATTTTCCACAGGAATATGAAGGGCTTTATGGTTCAGACAGGTAATTTATTGTTAGTCGTAAGTCGCTTGTAAAAAAATATCGCTGCATAATAAGCTGTACGGGTAGGTTACAATTTGTTTTTGTGTTTTGCAGGTGACCCTACCGGCACCGGCAAAGGAGGAACTTCGATATGGGGAAAGAAATTTCCGGATGAATTTAAAGATGAGCTGAAGGTGATTGGTTGTAAATTAGAATTAATTGAGAAGGGATAATCTAGAATTTTGTCTTGATTGGTGTGTAAATGGTATTTTTTGTGGCTTACAGCACAGTGCAAGGGGGACAGTTAGCATGGCCAACTCGGGCGTTAATACAAATGGCAGCCAATTCTTTATCAGTTATGCTCCCCAGCCACATTTGGATTTAAAATATACCATATTTGGAAGGTGAGTTATGCAAAAAAGAAACTTATTAAGAAGGGCCAAGTTTCATTGTATCTCTGTAAATTAAATTAAGTAAATAACTTAAACTCATGATTTCAGTTCACGCAGTTTAGAACGTTTGTGAAAATTTTATATAATTTTTTTACAGAGTAATAGATGGATTCGAAGCTTTGGATGAGCTAGAGAAACTTTCAGTAGACAAAAAATACAGGCCTCTATCAGATATACGGATAAATTCGATAACTATTCATGCTAATCCTATAGCGAATAATGCTGAGCTGGCGTGATTATTATGTATAAATTGTATAAGTGTGATTGTGACAATTTGTTTTATTGACGCTGTAAATTTTAATGTAATTTTTTACCAAGACTGATTCTAATGAGACAGTTATCAATACAAATTATACACAGATTTCAAAATTTATTTAGTTTAATTAAGCTCGTTATTCTAGACGAGGAAAGAATGCTTACATTATTATGTTGTGCGCGAAGAAGGTAATATTAACCTTTTGTCTGATACTCGAAATTCAGAAAGAGGCGATTGAATGTAATAATTCGAGTATTTTTAGCTTTGTTGTTAATTGTTATATTTTCATGAATGTTCCCGATTCTGTTGGTTGAAGCCAGTTCTGAGGGGACCATTTTGCTGCATTATCTACTACATGGAAAGTGTATGCCTTCCTTGGTTTGTCAGAGGTATTAGGTTCACTCTGGTGAATAACCAGGCCATCTATCAGCACTAAGTCACCTAGTACAAATCACAAGTCATAATACAAATGAATGGTTAAAATTATGAATCACGGAGCCCATGGTTTACATTGAAATTAAAAATCTTTTACTAAGTTTAATGAAATAAAAAAATCTAATCATAATACTAAGTTTAATTTCAGTTAGTTAGGTTAAAACTTAGATGTAAAAAATACCTGGTCTTGCTGGTGCTGCAACAAGTTTAGATTTTTCTGGAGTGGGAACGTTGTCCCCTTGATGAATAAACAGATCATCTGAGCTTTTATCCGGATTTTTTACAAATCTAAACGGTTAAAAACCATAGATGTAGAGTTACTAACTGAAGCATTGTATTAGGTGTATAGTTTAATATTTCCACAATTTATCCAATATTGGAAAGTAATTATTTACCTTTGATAAACTTTTTGAGCTTTGTGGGACCCTGGAAGAAAATGTAGGCAGCCATTTTCTAACGATGCCTCATCTAAAGCTATCCAGAATCCAATTAAGCTCCCGTGAGTGGGTTCAGTATATAGATAAGTGGCATCCTGGTGAGGCTTCACTGGAGGATTCATTGAGGCAAATATTTACAAGACGTGTACTCATCTATAGTCAATATTATCTTTAAGTATATAGCATAAGATCAAAGACTCTACCTACTCCTCCAACTTTTGGATGCTTAAAGATAACCATACTTTGGATAACCGTTGGCTCCTTAATGTCAGTGACAGAGTTTACGACTTCCTTGACCCTGGTATTTATGGTTAGTTCATTGAATTTGGGATGAAATTTATGCAAAGCATGTCCGACTTTGTTAAGAGCTTCCTCTTGAGTTGCCACCAGTAGTCTCCCATCAGAGCTTACCGTGGCTTCCTCAAAGAATCCCCTTATCTTATCGCCACTTTCTGCAAAGTAAGTGTCGCGTGACTGATGCTGGAAAAATATGTTAAGCAATAAGGAAATAACTATGCATTCCAAAACTTCATAATCGCGGAAGAAATTAATGGTCGAATTAACAATAGTTTTGAGTTTTGTATTGCGGAACCTTAAAGTATGCATGAGTAGGATTTTCTTCTTTGCTTAGCACAGATTTACTTCCTTGATTATTTATGGAATATGTTAAAGTAGTGTAGCAAAATAGTTAACAATCTCATTAAACTAGTTTAAACAGTAGTTTTATGTGCTTCTACTCATTTGGATTTAATTATTTTGTAATTTGTACAGGAGGTCTTGAACTTTCCTGTAACTATTAATGCATTAATGGCTTCCTTAAATCTATTAATTTTTCTTATATCATTTAGATTGGGTAATATTAGTCGTTAGCTGATTATCATTAACTTATTTTCCAGGTGTGTTATTATTACATATGTATATATATATCTTACTATTACAAACTTACTGTTGAGCTGTTTCCTATAATTGTACATTTTTTAAATCCATGCCTTTTCTTACATACATACAATTTGCATACTCTAAAACTTTGCATGATGCATACCTATAAGTTCTTGCACACATTTTTGCATTATTGTTCTAAATCCTTTGTATGCCAAGTAAGATTGCTAATTATCATATCATCTTAGTCATTTTATGGAGACAGCTAGAAAACTACTCTTATCTTGAAGGCTATTGTGTAATTTTTAGACTTACTGCAAAAACAGATACTGGCGAGTTTTGGCAGTACTGCTGAAGAACTTCTTTTGTAGCTTGTTTCAGCTCGTTAACTTCCTCAAGGCTGAGAAACCCAGGAACTACTGCGAAGCCATTCTCTCGAAACTGTGGGAAAAGTAATAATAATCATTTGAACAGCAATGATAACCAAACTCAATTACTCAATTCACCACGGCTTGGCAGTAATAAACTGACAAGCGTTACTGATAACGCAAGTTATTATATAAAAACTAGAACCCAGTCTAAACTTGAAAAGCCTCTTTTCATAAAAAAAATCTGAATTCGAAACGATTAACCTTACCCAAATAAAAAAGAATATTCAAGAGTAGTGCTGAGAGAACTATTACGTAAACGTGAAAGCGTCGTATCATTATCTTAATTTAAAAATCTTTTAGCAATTATTGTAGGCATGCTTTGATTTAGGTTAGACGCATGACATACCAGGTAGGTACTTCACAAAATAAATAATTGCAATTTTAGCCATATAATTATGAATTATGACATCAATCCAAGAGAAAACTCACTTGAGATGCAAGTTCTTGTGTAACAATACCCATCTTGAAAAGCTTCAATTTCTCCGTTCTTACGTAACTTTTCAATCCAAACTCCTTATTCGTAGCACTATTTAGCTTTTTCAGTTACCCTCAATTATCTTACGGATGGATGACTCACTCCTATTCAACTTTTGTTTCCACCAGGTAAAGCGTTGTTTATGATTACGATTGCATGCTAAAAGGGCGTCATTCACTGGGATCTGTTTCAGGACATGAAAGAGGTGAATACTATCTTGACGCAATTTAAGGAGCTTCTTGTGTAAGAAATATAGTAAAAATTTGAGAATTTTCTTTAAAATTTTCTCACAGTTAAAAAAACACTTTCAGGTTATGGTGGTGACTCATAGGTACAGGTTTCATTCAGCTTCTTGTACTTTTCTTTAGTGCTTCTGGCTTCTACCCTAACATGGCTTTAGCTGGTATCCATTATGGAGGCATCAAATCGCAACGCTAATCCAATTACACTTATCACTACTGTATAATCAGATGTCGCAATGTCGTTATGATATATGTATATTATGTTAAGCACTAATGTACATAAGTATGTATGAGCATTTGTTTAAAATTAATTTCTCTCATCTCTCCTGCTTCCCAAGTTATCATATCATCATCGGAAAGCTATAAGGGTTGAGGTTCTCTGTCTTTTGCATATATAGCTGAAGCTAGATATACGACCAATACGAACCACTAATATTTTGGAAGGTATTAACTTTTCCCCTTAAGCATATAATAAGGTTGTAGAAAACTCGTTTTTGGTTTACAAGCGTAGGTTGTTTACCATTACAAATCCCTTTCTTTAAAAAAAAGTGGTTTGATAAGAGTTGTTGAACCATACATACTACATAATACATTAATGGCTGGATAAAGGTTATATGGACAATTGGACATGTTTGTATGCATTGTGTTTAATTTGTAGGATTTACCTTACGTGTTACTTCATTAATGTTTTCAACAAATTTATAAACCAGCGACAGTAACAAGTTCCAGAAAATTTTTCTCATGTCTCTGTTAACAAACCATGATTTTCTCAAGTTCTGTGGTCAAACTTTGTCTATACATATATGTAAATGTGTACATTATCCTTGAGTTCGTACATTAACTGGCAAATCAACATATATAATCAATCAACATCAACATTTTTCTCAGCATTTGGAGTCACCCATTGTATCTACATATGTTAGCTTTGACAATTCTTAAACGACAATTAACAAACTTCCACCTGTGGAACTTTGCATCGATTAGGTGTGTTAGATGCTTATATATTTAGAAAAGAAACATTGAAGCCGGTAGAACTTCATTCATTCTATATGTAATGTCAAAACTATCTATTCTAAAACTTAAAACTACATAATCTCTTATTACTCTAAGAAAAAAGCATAGGTGTATCCGTCTTTTAGACACATCCCAAGACAGAGAAACGCTGAAAAAACCTTATATCAATTCAACGTCCTGACTAATTGTTGACATCTAGTGATGGCATTGCAGTAGAAGCAATTATTGTCGCTCTAATATAAATAAACTGTTGTTTTTTTTTGTATTTATAGAAGTGTATTTCTTTTACTCTCCATGAATGTTATCATGATTTCAAGATATACCTGAACAAGCATGAATATGATGGAATCGCCCACAGGTATGAGATACTAATTGATAAGTGTTGTGAATTAATTTTAAACTTACGACGTAAAAAGTAACTTCAGACGCATTTTCCTTAAAAACATGAAAACATGCAATAATTATTATATAGCTTTGCCATACAGGATACAATGGTTATTTTTTTATATCGTATTAACAACTTGAGCTGCAGTCCATGGTCAGTGATATATGAAGTTCTCACGCTTATGACAGTAGATGTAAGCATCAGAAAACATGAGTGATTCCAAGATATTCTTATTCTCAAAGCTACTGATGGCTAGGATTACCAAAGTTCGGTAGATGTAACCTTACGCACCCTTAAAAGTTCCTTCTATGACTTTAGGATTACCTATCTTCTATCTATTTGTATCACTTCATTTTTCGATTGTTTGTAACAAAAGCAACATTTTGGTTCCAACTTATACCTTAATGTTTTAAGTAAAATCAATGCAATTGTGATTGTGATAACCTTATGTATGCCTCTTAATACGTACATTAGTAAATTACAGTCTTCATATTAATTTGTTGTGTTGGAAAGACTCGCTGGCGAATTTCTTGTTTTTCTTCTGACAAATGCATACTATTTTGCTTAGATTATGTATAATCATGAAGATGAGTTAAATTGCGATTGCCTAAAAATCAATAGGATAAAAACCTTATGTATTTACCACGACAGACAGCCATTTAGGAGCCTTTATATAATGTCCAAACAAAAGTAAATCTGGCATTGTTATCTGTAGTGGCATCCATATGTATATAAAACGTTTTGCTTAGTTTTCACGAATGACTTTTTCTTGAATACCTTACCTGTGAAAATGTAAACCTAAGTAAGTTACCTGGTCTAGTTCTTTTTGGGTTTCTTTTATGTATGCCTGCAAATTTTGCGTCACATCATCTTAATACTGTGTTAATTATTCATAGTAAAAAATCTAGACTTAGAAATTGATATTGACGGTGGATATGATAGAAATCACAGACTTGGAAACATCCATATCCGACATTATTTCGTATGTTGAATCATTTAGTATTCGTGCTCTTATTCTGTTTCCCACAATTCAATAAAACATAATTACAGCTGTAATTTTCATATATCATACATGAGCATGAGCCGAGAGCGCTTACTGTTAGTTGAATGGTCTACGATTTCAGGGTAACTTTTAATACTAGGGCCTGTCTTCTATTTCAAGAGGAAACCTAGTTTAAATCATTTAATGATTATTTTCTTTTCGATTTTCTCACAATTTGAGTAAGTAAAAGCATAAATAATAACCTTTCCGATTAGAAAGAAAGAAAAAAAATAGAAGATTTTTTTGTTCGAGCAGCAAGCATATTCGGTAAAGTTATAAAAACAATAAAACTTTGAAGTAATTGTTTAAATTGCTGAGGAAAATGGCTATGACTAATGTTCTCAACTCGTAACCATTCGGCTGCATACGCATTTTATAACTCAAATTAAATGTAACACGTCGGTTTTGATGGGTGCCTTATACACAGCTACCGGACTTTGTATTCCACTGTGGCGCAGCTTTTTTTCCTAAATACATTCATTTTTGTTCGAGAAAAATACTTGATTTTGCATGAGTCATCATTAAAAAAGAGTTCACTGGTTCTGCAGCGAGCAATTATGTAGTTATACAGAAAAAATTAAAATTTTGCGTGGTTCGTCCTCCGCAGACTTTACCTTGCTTACGAGTGAAATGTGAGGACAAGCTTTAGTTCTATAATGAAATGATGAGATGCCTGACGGCTGAGAAATATTTTCTCTTTACATAAGGAGCACCGCAATGAAACGATTTTAGGCATAAGATTTATTGGGTTGAAATACTCTGTTTCGCGGAGGTGGTAGATGATGGTTCATACTTTGTCTATTTTATCTTAAAAGTTTTTCATCAAAGTCCATATTTTCGCAAAATATACATCCATACCCAACTCCTTAACATACCTATGCATATAAGCATGTTCACCTCATGTTCTCCTCTGTCTCTCACAGTAAATTTCTGTATGAAATCATTATCATTTTCAGCTACTACTAAATGTCACCCCGACCTTGTTCTAATTGATGAGTTATGCTCTTACCTGGAGGTAAACTATCAGAAAATGAAATTCTTCCCATGTTTTATTTAATATGTTTTGTGTGGCCGGGAACAAAAATCGATATGCAGAATACGGATGCGATACTAGATTTTTAGAATTAGACAAGTAGTTATTTTATTAAAACTCAATTTAGCAAAAAAACTCTACTTTTGTTTCTTTCGTTGTACCCTTTGTAATTTTTGTTTCTAATTTATTGACGTAAAGATAAGAGATAAATAGAAGCCTTTAAACGTACTCATGGATAGGAAAACTTTAAAAAAGTATAGGATGTATTTCAAACGCTGCTGCTAACAAAGATGTGGTATATCGGATTAAAACTGTGTTGATTTGAACACCTGAACCTCTCTACCATTAATTATTTTAAACGTACTCATGGATAGGAAAACTTTAAAAAAGTATAGGATGTATTTCAAACGCTGCTGCTAACAAAGATGTGGTATATCGGATTAAAACTGTGTTGATTTGAACACCTGATGAACCTCTCTACCATTAATTCTTACAAGTAGAAATCAATATATACACCTTATCCAGTATTGGATCAAACAAAGTACATTTGTATTCGTATGTACGTATGTATACTTAAAATATCTGGTTTATACCAAAAAGAGCTTTATGGCAGAAATATTCCATTGGATTGCACAAGACTTAGTTAGTTAAATGCTTAACGAGTTTGCGTTTACTGATGTACCACGTACATATACTTCTCTTTTGCTGAAAGTGCTTCCAATTTTAGGTTATTTGTTGCTCCAAATTGCAATTGTATATAACCTAATTAAATATATATTCAAAAATTTGTATTCGTATGTACGTAATGTATATTTAAAATATCTGGTTTATACCAAAAAGAGCTTTATGGCAGAAATATTCCATTGGATTGCACAAGACTTAGTTAGTTAATTGCTTGACGAGTTTGCGTTTACTGATGTACCACGTACATATACTTCTCTTTTGCTGAAGGTGCTTCCAATTTTAGGTTATTTTTTGCTCCAAATTGTAATTGTATATAACCTAATTAAATATTCAAACACATACATATTCAAATGCAAACGCGTCAGATTATTTACATTACTCGCACGCGCGCGTGTGAGGTTGTATCACGTACTCTAATTATTATTTGGTCCAAATAATATTTCCCTGTACAGTTATGATATGACTGCGTTAACTGGATGCATCCAACGCAAGCGACATATCTGGTTTTGACTTTTCTGAAAATAAAGTAAAATATTGTAACATTTTGATAATCCATTGAAACGACGGACGACAATATGCCTATTAAACAGACGCATTACAAAATGCAATGGAGCCACACGTTGACACAAGTTCAAAAGGTCATCACCTTTAATATAAACCATTAGAGTGATTGAAGAGTTGTTTTTGTTTACCAAAAGTAGGAATTTGACGTACAATGAAATTTGTGCGATTTGAATTGGAACATGTCAATTAAGAATGATAGGGTCTTTTGAGTTCAAATAGTTTATCTTCTGTCTATTTTAAATCATTCAGTTAAAAATAAAAATCATACTTTTATAATAGTACAGCGACAGTGGTTATTAACGCCTATACATATGTACATATGTCGCCGATGATATCCTTTCCTCTTTAGTGTTTGCTGATGAAAGCATTGTAATGTACGTAGGCTATGAGACGTTGTATTGCTGCCTCTGCTCTGAATAAATTTTTTAATGTAAAGGTTGACTAAAAAGCAAAATAGGGATGACGCTGAACGGCAAAATCCGTCAAACGCTGACGATTTATGCGTTTGAAAGTAATGGTACTTTAGTAGTTATGCTGCAGAGGTAATTGAGGTTCGGTAAGTGTTTTTCTCTCTTCGTTTGCATTCAATTTAATAGAATTAAGTTTAAAATGAACTGAAACCGCAGATGTGTACTAAAACATTTCGTGTTACAAACAAGTGTAGTTCCTAAACCAATCATTCCAGTCCAAAAACTACAAAAAATACTTTGGATAATGCTATAAGACGATTATATAACCCTCATTTTAGCTCTTTTACCTATTACTCATGTTTTATCGTCGTCTGTCATAGATGAAAACAAGAATTACATCATGGATGAATTGGTGGTATAAGTTAAAATATGTAAATTGGCATCAATAAATATTTTCAGGTTTTCTAGACGTACGCAAGTACTAACACGTATTGTTCATTGTATTTGCGTATATCCTTATGCATGTTTGTTCAGCGCTTGAGACATGATCAATGAAGGGATGTAATAGTTTATAGTGTGCGTTTTCAACTAGAAAATAGTCGGAAAAATAGATTTTTATTAAGAAAGAGGTTGCGAATGATGTGAAAGATGATGCATTTAGCATTTTATACTGTTGGACCGGTGGACATATGAATCTGAAAGTAATTTTTGAGTAAGAATGCACCAAGTAGCAACAACAGGATTTACTGTAGTACCTACTGCGGTGAGTAAGAGCATCATTATGTATGACGCAAGTAATACTGCAAGTAAAGTTTTTTATATCAATAATGAATACAATACAATACCAAAAGGAATATTATGCAGGAATGTAAAAGCGACTACTCATCTCATGTCATGAAGAGTAATTTCTGAAACAAAATAATTGTATTCGCATAATCCATTTTCTGGGGGTTTATGGTAGCGAATTGCAAATGGAGGTGAGGTACCTACGCGTTATTTTACCAAAGAAGTAAACTCATGACTTCAGCTTATGCAAATAAATTCCCACGAAAGACAATTTGACACTTGATGTTTTCATTATAAACGTTTATCTCTTTAATGTGAGATATGATACATTTCTCCATAAAAATAATTGTGGATCAACTTTGCAATTTGGAACAACAGTATTGCTAACATACATACTACATACATACAGTCATACCTATGCTATCAAAATCTAACACGGATTAAAGGTACAAAGTAACTAGGTATATATCATTCGTAATTCGTACGTCATCAATCCTGGCATACTAAAGGTGTAAAAAAGGGATTATACAAGCGTATGTAATATTTGATGAAGTTGGCTTTTAAGATATACCTTGCGATAATTTTGGGAATGATGACAAAGATATTGAACTACAATTATATGAAAATGTCTTAGTTGGTGACGAAATCGAAAGCTGTGGTATTATATTATGACGTATGCATAATTTTATTGCAAGGGAAGGAAATGAAATGCGATTGATGTCTTCGGCAATTCAAAAAAACATGCAAAAAGTATGTAAGTGCTCAAAACAACATGAAATTATGGTTCTCTCTGTGTAATAACTTGAACTTTTTAATGCGTGAAATCAACGATTAAGTGAATTTACAGACAAAAAAGTCAGTTGTACATTACAGTAAAAAAATTAATACTATCTATTTTATACTTGTGTTTTATAACATGTACATTTTGGTAATATAACTTTTTAATATAAATCTTTGGTATATATCTCTCTGTGTGTGTAACGTAATGAGGGTCGATGTATATTGTTGTTGTGACAGGAATGTTCACGTAAAATTTTATAATTTAGTAGATATATAAAGCAACAATAATAGTAAACAACCCAATATATATATTACATTCAAGTATTAAGTACATAATATACCGCATGAAGAATCATACTACACAGTAATGACTATGACCATTTTAACGATTCATAATCATGATAATGTTTGACTGCGAATTTACTACTACAATTTTGCACATATTCGAAATCCTTACCACGACTGAAAAAACACTCCCATTAGAAAAAACCCCCTTTTTCCTACAAGACATTACAACTGCCCACAGCGTAAATAAATCCAGACTCACATATTACTATTATCTCAAGTTTACAAACAATAAATACCATTCACACAAAGGCTGACACTGTTGACTGGATAAAACTTTAGTTGAAAATTGTTGGTATGCTACCTGTTTTCATCGTATATTTCGCATTTTTTCAATATTCTGCAATACAAAGTTTCTCATAAAGAAGCCCTCTACTATAATTACAGGTATTCCATTCCTATTCATTTATGTTTTTGGTGGTAGGTAGGTACCTATATGTTCATAGATAGCATCATAATATATAGTGTAGGAAAATCATAAAAATATAATTTCTTACGAATGTTCTGCGAATTATAATGATTATTACTCTGGTGCGATGAGATTTAAAAATGACAATTTTGGGGCTTATAACCGTTCGGTAATGTAGTAACTAATAAGAAAATACCACAGACAGATTATTTAGATGTATTTATCTGTTCTTGCCTATTATTTGAATATTATAGTTTTTGCTGTTTTTATATTACTAGATGTCTTGCAACGTTGTAATTTTTATGCAATGGTAATTGTAGTAAATTCAGGATTTGAATAGGGCTAAACTATATATTACCTACGATGTCGACAAATACCCACGCAAGTAGCGTATATTATTTATACCCTTGTGATTATCTCTGAATGTAATGTAGTAATAGTAATTATTTTATACACATAGAAAAAAAGACTAGCATCATATCATCAGGAAAAAATTCTCTTCTTTTCTGCGGCTCTGTCTACTCTACAATTCGTATATATGTGGTAATATATTATGTAATTTTGTGTGTAAATGTATTTTAGTAGTCGATGAACGCGGAAACGGTCTCCTGCTTTTCCCATTTATTAAACAGGATTAACACAAGGGAAAATTGACGAAGATGAAGGAAATGGCAGTCACGACGGGATGCTCTTCTTTCACGGTTGTTATTTGTAGAGCTCGAGAGACCGGCAGAAACTCCAAGAATTTTATGTAGCGAATGTATATGGTGTATATTTAGTAGAATATATATAGCAGCTGCGGTTGAAAGAAGTTTTAAGCTGAGTTTCTCACGGCGATGACTGCTGATATCTTTCAGGATGTAACAGCTCCATATACAGTTCAGACTTGAGGAATCGGGAGTAAGCATCAGCCTCTAGAAGCCCTTGTATTCTCTTCTGAGCTTGGTCAAACGTCGAGTGCGTTGGTTGAGCCATCTTCGTTACTAGACTATCTTTCGTTAACGAGTCAAGGTTGACCTGTAGATTTAGAAATAAAAATCTTGTTTAGAAATTTGACCTTTTTAGTTTTTTAAATGAGATAAAAATATGTATGTGCCACACAAGCTAATGATTGAAATGATGTAGAACTGTAAATTGACATGCAGGGTCAAAATCTAAGTAAGTTGAAATGAAAAGGAGGTGTAATTTATGAAACGCTGCGTTTATGACAAACTTAAACAAGGGTTTTTATGTGCATTGGTAACACTTCAATGCTAAGTCTTTTTACTGTGGCACGTACAACTTATAATAAAAGTCATAAAATGTCCTCAAACAAACTTACCTCTTTAGGGGCTTGAGGAATGATGAAATCGTTGTAAATCTTTTGCGCTTTTGTGTTTAACTTATTCTGTCGACTCTTCCGATAGTCCTCAATCGCAAGCCAGAATTCAATATTCTCTTCGCTAAATTCCCGTTGCAAGAACGCTTTAAAAAGGGCTTGGCCATCTATGAAAAGGAAGAAGAAAAGGAAACAGCTAATTAATATCTTCGCTAATTACTTGCTCACATTTCATTCATCAAGGCGCATACAATGTTGATTTTGGCAAACAAACAGTTACTGACTCTATTCAGCATTACTACCACACAACCATTATCAATTGTGCATATAAGATAACCCTAAGCATTTCTATATAACTCATTAATAATGTGCACAGCTAATAAGCTTTCCGGCTGTAGGTCAATAAGCATATTAGAATCAATAAAGCTGTCCGAACATTTTATAAGGGGCATAAGTTACGTTTTACTACACAGAAATAATACAAATGTTGACGAAAGGAGGAGGAGGTTACGCTTCGTCATAACAAATACATAAATTGGCTAAAAACTAATAATAAACAGTGCTCTTTGCTAAAAACGAAATTTGTACTGTGTCCAATAATTCCAAACAAGCAAGATGGGCAGATGAACAACCATTATTATGAACAAAAAACAACGTGGTTAGCAAGAATAGAGATTTTAAAAAGGGAGAGATGATACTGATTATTGGAGATACTACTTAATATATTATAAACTAATACAATGTTTGCTAAACAAGACAAGAATGGGAAGGGAAGATCCCATCTTAAGATAAAGGTCATAAAGATCTCGTAGATCAGCGTGCTTAAAACGTTACTTTATAGCCATAAGCCAAAGTATGGTCGAGCGTCTTCGTCTTATTACGGCTGCCGTAACGAAATACATTTGCATATAAAAGGCAAACGCTATTATAACAAATATAGGAAGTTTTTAAAAGAAAAAAAATATGCATGCAATATTAATATTACACATCCATTAACTTAATGTACGCAACAACAATACGCAAGCATTTTTTATAACGTGTGCATGCACATTTTGCTTCCCTCTACTTAGCTAAGCTCTTGTGCAAATACTATATTTTAATGAAATATTGAGCCTATTCAACTTACATTTCGAGGCCATGAGATCATTAAAGGAGTTTGCCCATTTCTGAGCTTCTTCCGGTGGTGGTCTGACTGAAGCTGAATGTATCGTTCCTTCAGTATGCCTCCTCTTGAGAAATCCAAGTCTGAGTTTCATGTCAGTTCCCCTGTAACGCAATAAAGAATTCATCGTTTAGAAACAGTCGTATGAAATACAATTTTCTTATTATGAATTTGCTAAAATATGAACTATTACATTATATGTAAGACCTATCTTTGTACTTTAAGATTTCCTGGAAATGCCTATATAGACCTTTGTAGTATATGACCTAACAATCTGCTCTTTCCCAATATTACAGTCATAATGAATATTACAGTGATTTGGGCAGTCATGTACAATGATATCTCGGTGACATTGACACACTTTGTCTCCACGTCTCCAGCCGAAAAGAAGAGTAATATAAGTTCTATCATCAAAATTTCATTAGCCAAAGGCGTAACGGCCGGGTTCATCATTCAAACATCCCGTTCTCAAACTTCAATAATTCAAACATCCCTACGCTGATGCCATTTCATTCCTACAGAAGCCTTTACTTCCAATCCAACAAAAATTTATTGTGTTGTAATCTTCGATGAAGCATAAGGACAGAAATGATTACAGCGTAATGTACAAACTTTAATAAATTTCATAGGGGCAACATCTTCCTGTTACCGAGAACACGGAGGAGTTTGTGTTTTTCTCTTTCAAAACCTCTTTTTTTGTTATTACGCTTCTTTACAATGGAAGCCAGTTCCATATATATTTATATTAGTTTTCAACTAATACTTTCTGCTCATCATATCATATTACGGTTTTAATATAACAACTCGCATTATCAACTTTAGCGGTGACATATTACTATATGCTTAGAACCGTCGGCGTTGGCCTTGTGATGTCTGGGCTAGAACTTCTCATTTAATTTCACTATCCTAAACCCTTTCCTTCATTTTAAGAATATGGTTCTAACGTACATTTGTATTTAGCATGAGCAGAACTTGGTTTACAGTTCCTCAGTACGCGAAACTGATTTTATTTTATGCATACATATTTATAGCTCTTATGACTTCATGACATCACATTTGATATAAATACAAACTGATTATGAAGCAAAAGTTGGGAACCAGTAGAGAATTACTACATACATATATGCTAACGTATGCAATGAGTGGATTACGTTAATGCAGAAAATGAACTCTGTACTACAGTTACAATTGATCACTCAGTTGTATGAATGTTTTAGCTGTTTGTACATACGTAGGTTGCTGGATAAAGGTTTCGAGATTTAGATTAATCCTTATGATAATGTGTATTGCAATGCGACTGACGTTCCAAGGTACCTTTCTGACATCAGCTTTTCTTAGATAATCCTCTCCCATTTATCTTATTCATCCAAAAATATATGCCATACTAAGTTTATGCTGTAAGGATAAGTTTTGCTTTTGTCACCGCATCACACCATGAGAAGCTGTTGATGGAAATCTGATTTCCTTCTTTTCTTGCCTTACTTCCTTTTGACAGTTTGGCTAATTTTCCGCAGTTTTCGAGAGACATGTATCGAAATCTACTGCTGGGATCATGCATATGTAAAGCAAACATGCTGAAGGCACGTAGAGATGACGGGGCACAAGTAATAATAATATGCATATTGCATGAGGTCAACGGAAAGACACATTTTCCAAAAATGACGGAATCGAGTTATATGCGTTGAGAGATGAGTGACACTAATCCCATGTCAAAACTTCATGAAAATTAGAAAATGACAAAAAATTATAATTCCATCTAAATCCAATGTTGTGATGCTAATGCATCCATTTTCACTCACATCATGAAATATAGCCCACATTATCTTAATTACTACGTTGATTACTGCCAAATTTTATTCATTCATTCGCCATTTGAGACTGTTGAAATCGCAGCAGTTTTTTTTGCTATTACCTGTTAATCATATATTGGAGACTTGAGAAGTGCATCATCGTAAAAGAGGAATCGAAAGATATAGTTCACTGCTTCTACAGACGTCATAACCTAATATTTAGATTTCAAAATGATTCCAACGTTAAGTGACGAGAAAACGGGAGTTACGCTCATAGTACCAAAAGAGCCTAAATCACCTTTTAAACACCTTTTCAAAAGGTTGGTAATCAATGAAAAAATCATAAAATAACAATTTTGTTTTTATACAGATAAGCTAGTTGTAAGTTTTGTAAAACATTCATATAAAATATTTTCCGCATTCATGCACAGTAAAAGGGGCACTTCCCTTTTTCGTTAATTACATATTATGTTGAATGGTGACCGCTTGGTATTGACTTCAAACATGCTTATCCAATTCTCATGACATGTTCATATTATCTTTTGATAGGAAAAGAATGCATAACAATGAAAAAAATACTTGACTTGCATACATTGATCCTTTTGCATATCTAATTTCGCGTGTGCGTCCGTAGGTGTTACAATTGCGAAGATTTTTTTGTTATTCATTGTGAATGAAAACTTTTCATTGGTGGAAATCTTGTTTGCACTATATATCACACACTTTATGTATTAGAGAGATTTGTTGTTTTACCACATATGTACAAACTATCTCGCAAATTGCAATGAATACAATCGAGTTGGCAGTAATCAACGTAGTAATTAAGATAATGTGGGCTATATTTCATGATGTGAGTGAAAATGGATGCATTAGCATCACAACATTGGATTTAGATGGAATTATAATTTTTT
>JAHZNG010000088.1:0-23882 GCA_027744375.1 Orchesellides sinensis
ACCTTAGTAAACAGCCTGTAGTCTATAATAGATATTTGTCGTTATTATTATATGAATACCTTATCTCAGGGCTGTCATGCTGCCCAAGCTTAGCAATAACCCCAACTATTGGAGGAAGTGGTCCGTTTACTGTTGATGCGGAAGGGTGGAAAATAAATGCGACTTCAGATGCCGGGTGCTACTGCTGCTTTATGCCAAGTACAAGAAGCTGGCAAACTATTACTTTGGAGCAGGCTGGTGTCGAGATCATGAGCTTCATTTACAGGCCGCAAGTGTGGTGCCTTGGAGGAAAAAAGGTATAACTAAATATTTCCAGCCAAAAATAGAGCAATCACCTTAATTTTGTACATATGCCCAATATATACGATAGGAGCATGTTGTGGACATTTACATCCCACAAACCAATGAACGAGTGGGATGGATAAAGTATGGCGAATCGTATGAGGATGGAGCTTATGTAGCAGATTGTGTGACGGGGGCTATTTTTGTTCTCAAAACTGACAAAGACCACCCTACAATGGGCATCAGAGTAAATACAAATGCTAAAGATTACAAATATTCTTGTTGTCAATCAAATTATCATGATTTCCTTTTTTGTGTCAGGTTTGTGATAACTTAGGGATCCCAATAGCAGTAGCACAAGCAACTAGAGGAATCAGAAGTCGCGGCTTCACAACATGGACTAATTTTGAAATTCAGTATTCAGCGTTTAGCGCAAATTTATCTTCAGCAGCCAAAGCGGCTACTTTGGTGTCATTTGCCGTATGGGTATGTCAAATTTTTCAGATGCGATCATTTTTATAGTTTACTTATTTCAAGGTACATACATAACAGTTAAATTTATGTTTAGGTTTTAAACTACAGAGCCAAAACTTTACGTCGCAGGTGTCTCTTTTTGTTAGTCGCAGTTCTTCTTGGCATATTCATTGGATTTATCTTTTCAAGGGTCAATTAAAGGTTTGCATGCAATCAAACAAATTATGAAATATGTTCGATTATTAATTGCTTTAAAATTTGTAAAAAATCTGTTGAATATTGTGTAATCTTGCTAGATTTATTAAACTTGGAACTTAAAATTTTCTTTTTTAAATTATTTTTTTCATTAATGATTGATGGCAAATTTAAACAGTCAAAAAGTTATATTGCTTATAAGCTATACGGCATTTGTGCATATACTTAGTAGCAGATAAATTGTCAAATAAATGTATGAAATGGCAGATGATATAAATATCATGCTACTTGCACCTGAAGGTGTTGTAGAAGATGGGTCGTTTGTTGGTTTAGTGTTAGTTGATGGGTCGGTTGTTGGAGTGGTTGTAGAAGATGGGTCGATTGTTGGAGTAGTTGTTGAAGATGGGTCGATTGTTGGAGTAGTTGTAGAAGATGGGTCGATTGTTGGAGAACTGGTACTAGAAGATGGATCATTCGTGGAGGGATCTGTCGAAGACTTGCACGCATCTTTAGGTATATACTCTACAACATTTTCAGGGAACTTAACGTATATGTCTGCTGGGGGCGAGGGACTCTTACAGCCTTGGTAATGAACACCATACCTCCGTTTGTCCTCATACTCTCTCACGAACTCCTCTGTCCATGAAAACTTAGAACTTAAAGAGTCTACGTAGTCACCTGCTAACGCCTCTGGTTTTACGATTCTGTACTGTTCCAAACCTCCGCTTTCTGGTTTGGTTCTGTGGAATGGATGGATGTTTGATTAATATTAAAGATTTTTATCTTGAGATTTACCTAGTGTCAAAGTATTATATCACTAACGCATTATATTCAGTAATTCCCAAATCACTAAAATGTTGCTTTAGAGGATATTCAGAACCGCAGTACTCCAAGTTCTTCTCTCGCATTGGATAATACCATAAGAATGCCATACACATTTCCTCCTTGGTGCTAAGGCCCCCTACAACAACCTTCCCTCCAGTTAAAGCTGTGCTGTAAGTACACTCTGTAAGGTAAGCAGTTAACCTTTTATATAGACTATAAATCAATGGACGATGCATTTATATTTTTTACCAGCGAGCTATATATATATATAGCTCGCTGTTTTTTACCGATTTCTTGATATAAAAAAAATTCGCGTTTCTTACCAATTGTAAGGTGATCTCCCTTGTACACTTTGACTGGCTCTATAAGTGGCTTATTTTGCTGGAAGTTGAAATCATAATGATCATCAAAATCAAGCCATGGTAGTTCAACATTCCCTCGAATATGTCTAAGCTTTAACTTCCTTCCTAGTTCCAAAAAACCGTGTATGTACCAAGTAAACAAGAAATTCGGTGTAAAGTGGTTTCTAATATGGAAGTGGAAATCATAGTCAGAATACCTGCTAGATGAGCATGAAGAAGAGAATTAAAAACTGTTATTCCGTCGTCTGGAATGCCACTCTCGGTGCACTGACCACCACATTGTCCAGCGACCACAAACTCAGTTTGTTGTGGCGGAATAGTTAGTTGTACGCTAGGTTCGTATGCCACAGTAAGAAGCCCAGCCTCTGTATCTCTATAATTATTGATAACAAAATACATTATTTATCTGAATTGACCTTTTGTTATTTTACACTTAAATGTTTACAGTCAATGATGATTTTTTATTGACAACTTGATTACTTTTTGTATAAAGCTTTATACATACCTTAACTGGTCGGAGTACAAAACACGAGCTCCTGTTTTAAAACGTTTGTTTTCAAGTTTATCTGGGTTGTCATAATGAGTTTCCACCATATAATAGTTGTTTTCCCCAACCTTATCTGGGAAAGGGTGACCAAGATCTTCAGGAAATACCATTCGCTAAAGAGCCGGATATTTTTTCAGAATTAGTTCTCAATTGCAGCGCTAGAACAGGTACATTTACGTGTTCATGCATAATATTTACCTGACCTCCTTTCGACCAAACGTACCAATAGTTTCCTAAACAATAGTTTACAGGCAATGGCTGTAAGTTACGAGGTAAGTAGCAGTGGGCACCTTCATGGCCGACAAAACTTCCAAATGTCTCATCAGCAGTTTTACCTTCAGGAGGAATGCATTTGAAAATTATGAAGTGGTGAGTGTGATTTAAAGCCAGCTCGTTATCTAAAATTGGTTCAAACTAGAAAAGCAGGGAGAGATGAAAATTTTTAAATCTACAATAATATCTGAATCTACTCGTAAATATTATGACTCTCGTCTAACTGAGCTTACAGCAACAACGTGATGTGTTTTATTTAAAAGAGGGGCTTTATGGATACTACACCAGTAAGTTGTGTCAGCCGAAGGCATTGTTATGTCTTCTACCAAATCCCATTTAGAGTAAATATCTGGATTGAAATCGTCTTCTGTAGGCATCAAAAGATTCATTGATTTGGTTCCACGGTTATTTGAATGATATGTGATGTCATCAGTTTCGCCAACAGCCCATATTAAACGCACAGTATCATTCTGAAAAAGTGTTAGGGATATGCATATAACGACATTCACATAATTATACCATTTTCTACGTTTCTCATATTCGACTTGTATTACTGAAATAGGGTAATCCTCATCATCACAAGTATTTAACAATCTGGAAAATTTCAAGTAGGTCTTCTGATCATTTTCATACGCGGAAAGCAATGTCCAGTCGGAGTGAGAATCCTCATTAGGCTTCCCGGGACCTGCGGCATGCATGTCCTAAATTAAAGCAATTTACGGAAAGGCAAATATTAATGTAAGCTTTCTAATGTTTCCTCCACCTAAAGTTATAATTGTATAGTCATTTTAAAGGCTTCTTACGTAATTGTACTGTGTCCCATTTGCAAACACGCCGGCAATGAAAATGTCTGCACCAGCCATGCCTCCACTGGGTGAAATTCCAAACCCGACATATCCCAATGACGCCACTTCAACCTCAAATGTAATTGTACTTTCTTGCAAATTTGCTTCCCATGACAAAAGATAAGAGCCTAATGGATCCAATGGTTCCTGGAGAGCTTTTACGGAAAACTCGTTGTTTCTAATGATAGAAGCTCCTGAGCTAAGAGTTAATATTGCGGAAATCAAACCAATTTTAGCCAATATTCGTGCCATTTTATTGGCTTAAAATACAAGCGTGTAATATCGGAATAACTTTCTCCAAAACTGGCCTTTACAGTATTGGTGGCAAGCAGAACAATGCAAGTGTTCCAGAAAAATATCCGAGTCATACGTTTAAAACAACTCTGCAGATTTAATTAGTCACGATGTATCAGCTTTTATATTTCATGGATTATAAGATAAGAAACTATGAGTCATAATTTACCATAAATCACATTGATAAGTACTTTTACAGTGTACATTGTTTAACAAACATGAAATTGAATGAAGGCAATATATTTATGTGATTTGTTTTGTCAATGTGAGGTGAAAGAGTATAATTAAATTATTGTGTCGAGTGTGCATAAAAAACATCATCAATACTGAAGACATTAAGTTTCGTAACTGATAAAAAATTACATTTTATTTATGCAAAATCGCACATGAATCATTTACAAAGATAAGAGGCTTTTGTATCATAGAACTCCATTAATTTGATATGATGCATTCTGTTGTAAATCTGAATTGACATCTTACGTGAACTTTCTAGCAACAGCCTGTTCACGTAGCCATTACACAATGTACAGTTATGACAAATCCAGATATAATTATAAATCTTTGGAGTGATGAAATCTTTTGTACTCGTTTGATTGTGCGGATCCGTAAAGACAGACAATTATAAGCAAACTCATTAAACAATTTGATGAATTTGTTTTCAAGATCAGCAGTAGTGCAGTTGCGGACATGTTTACCTTACCTTATGTTAAAATTCCAGTATCTGCGCAAGGTTACAACGTGCGTTGCATGCTTTTATGGCAAGGTAAATAATCGTTTCTCATAGATTTTAATAAAATATTATGTATTTGATGCTCATCAATGAATTTGAATAAATGATGTTTGTCTTATAAATGATGCTGATCCTATAAATGTTTTACTTAGCGCCAGAAAAATCTGCTAATAAATGAAAACCTACATGATAATTCATCAATCGAAGCATTAAGCAGTATTTGGTTTTTAAAAATTATACAGGTTTATATAAAGGGAAAAGTAATTAGAGATTGCATATATGCATATCAGCATATTATCTTTATTCTAACAGCTCGGATGTTGTCCCAGCCAAGCACGTACATGTAAACCAACTATTAAAATACAGAATATGTCAACTGTGCCAGATCCAGAAAGTAATACTAAGACATAGCATTCCACTGACTTTGTTTACATTCATAATATGCGTACCTATGTAGTTATCCGTAAACATGTTTATGTAAATGCCACAGCCAATGGTTTTTAAAAATTATACAGGTTTATATAAAGGGAAAAGTAATTAGAGATTGCATATATGCATATCAGCATATTATCTTTATTCTAATAGCTCTGATATTGTCCCAGCCCAGCACGTATATGTAAACCAACTATTAAAATACAGAATATGACAACTGTGCCAGATCCAGAAAGTAATACTAAGACATAGCATTCCGCTGATTTTGTTTTATTAAAGGTTTATATTCATAATATGCGTATGTAGTTATCCATAAACATGTTTATGTAAATGCCACATCCAATACTGGTCAAGTCAATTTTATTATAGATATTTTTTTTATTCAAGTTGATTTTATTATAGATTTTATTTTACTGGTTTACAATAAACTGGAACTGACTGACCTTGGAACAAGAAACTCTGCTGTCATGTTTCAAAGATCTTGTAAGAAACCAAGTAGCACGTTAAGCCTTGCAAGCAACTAAGTTGCCTTGTAATACAAACNACAAACGTGTATCTAGATGAAAATCAAGGGTTAAGGGTTTGCCTAGCCCTTTTAGAATGTACAAGAAGAGCTTATTCCCTGTTGGACCAGAGAACTGTGCGCATTCAGCCAAACATTTCTTCATCGAAACTTATTGCATTGATAAAGATATTAATATCGACGCATTCTACATAGGTGTTTCATCATGAATACAACGAAGCTAACCCAATGCTCACTTAATTACTCTTTTGTTAATAAAAAGGTACTGGTAACTGGTGGTGGGAGAGGTGAGATCTATAGAATACGACGTGACCTATTTATAAATCTCTTCGTCTTCATAAACCAAATTAAAAACTATCAATCTTTTAAAGGCATTGGAAAACAATTGGTGGAAAAACTATATCAAGATGGGGCACTGGTATTCACCCTTGAAAAGGACCCTGAACTAGTTGAACAACTCCGAAAAGAATTCCCCAACATTCGAGCTGAAGTAGCTGACATCACAGACTGGAACAAAGCGCAGCATATAATAGAATCTTTTGGGCCAATGGACCATCTTGTAAACAATGCTGCAGCGTTCGCTTTCCAACCACTCCTGGATATAACGGAAAGCACTTTGCAAAAGTGAGTTCATTGCATATGAGCATGTTTGCAATAATTTTTATAAGGTATGACTTGGCATCAAATATGTTTTTAATTTATTAACAAAACGGGATTAGACAACTTGACTTAAACATCAAAGCGATAGTTTGCGTCACTCAGGCGGTGGCTAAAGGAATGATAGCCCAAGGAACTGGTGGCACCATTGTAAACGTAGCATCCCTTGTTAGAGTACCACATGATTTAGCTAATACGTATTATTTATCCATTAAAACGTGGCTAAAGGAATGATAGCCCAAGGAACTGGTGGCACCATTGTAAACGTAGCATCCCTTGTTAGAGTACCACATGATTTAGCTAATACGTATTATTTATCCATTAAAAATTTGATAAAATAAGGGAATATTCAAGTTTTAAAATGTGTGCTTAGGCTGGTTCAGTTGCAACTCCGGGAGCATTAGTTTACAGTGCTACCAAAGCCGGGGTGATAATGATAACAAAGAACCTGGCCTCCGAACTGGGCAAATATGATATTCGTACCAACTCTGTTTCACCGACCGCTGTGGATACGCCATTATTTCGAGAGTGTGAAGTCAATTGGCCAGCAGATTTTTACATACATCGACAGCCATTGAAGGGAAAGAACGTGTTGCAAACGGAAGAGATCGTGAATAGTATTTTGTTTCTTCTTAGTCCGCTATCGTCAATGACTAATGGACACAATTTGATTGTTGATGGGGGTATAGCAGTATGTTAAATAATACGGAAAATAATGCATAAAACTATATGATTACTTGTTACTTAAAGTCTATTTACGTTAAATTCAACTCGTCATTTCATGCACAAAATGTAAAAAATACGTAGGTTTAGTTTACTGTGAATTATCTTCATACATCTTTATAAAACTGAGAATTACTTCATCGAAATATCTTGCAAAGGCTTTCCCTTCATTTCCTTAAGTAACACTGAGGCACCACATGAAATCATAGACAAGCTGCAAAATATAATGTACGGTCCAGGAGCCCACACTGAAAAATACATAATAGTTTTATAAAACCTAACTAACTGTAAAATATGTGCATCTAACTGTGAAGATAGCTTACTTTTTCCAAAGAATGCCATCTGAGGAGCAATGATTCCACCCACGCTAGAGAATGCGCTACATATACTGAAAGAGAGTGACCGAATTACTGTTGGAAATATTTCTCCTGTCAAACATGCCATGACTGCCCAACTCGCTTCGTTACAGAACCTTCCGAGAAGACACAAAATGAGTATTAGAGTTCCGTAGTTCTTATCTGCACTTTCCACACTGAGCTGAATTATTGCTAGAATTGCAAGAAACACTGAACTCATTGCCATTGTTGAGATAAATGTCCATTTACGTCCAAATCTATTAAGTACATAGGTAAATATGTTATTTCAGCATGATGCGTGAGCAGCTTATGCTGACAATTTTTAAAATCAATTTACTTGTTACTAAAATATATTCCTGAAAGTTCAGCACGGGAAATCAAATGCTCCCAGCAATGCCACGTTTAAATATCGGTTACCACTCATATTTTTCATGTTAAAGCTGATCCCGTAGTATGTGACTGCATTAGCAAACCACGATAATGCCAAGATAGAAATATGCTTCATATGGACTTTGTTCTTCAGCTCCGATAACCGGCCTTTCTTGTCGTTTTTCTCCGATTCTTCCGCCCACACGGAAAGTTGCAACTTGTTAATTGTGTCTGATGTCGGTTCTGGACGCGAATTCCATTTTGCAATTGAATTAAAAACTCGAGTTGCTTTCTCTGTCTTATTTTTACATAGAAGCCATCTTGGACTCTCTGAAAGAAACCTAAATTGTACAGAATTATTTCGTCAATATGTTTTGTTTCAGTACCCTCACACAAATGACTTTGTTCTGAATATACGGAATGGTGAAGAATAGTAGTAGAGATGGAATAGATGTGACCCAAGTCAGTTTTCTCCATGAAGATGTTAAATAGCCAAAAACTCCTAGAAAAATCTCCCCCAAAGGCCAAAGACTAACGCTTCCACAAATCACCCTCCACGAAGGAGTTAAAAATTCCATAAGGTAATTCATATGAGCAACAAGCCCTCCTAAAGAGGAAAATTTGCTGGGCTTAAATATAAAACCATATTGACATATTACTTAATTCTATTGTTTTCAGATTTTAGCATCGCGTCATTTTACATACCGCCAGCAGCAAACCCAGCAATAAATCTGGAAACCCCGTAAGTGAAAATCGAATCTGCATGAGCTGATAGGATTCCAGATACTCCCATCACAAAACAAATCAAGTAAAATGCCAGCTTCCGACCATACCTATATATTTAAGACAGCCGTTATATTTTCAAAATTTTACTGTACGTTAATTGTGCAGCAAATGGATTCGATAAATAGATAAAATACTGCAGTAAATAAAAATTAGGAATTACTGATCTGCTATGTAAGCAGTTACGATAGGTCCGAGCATACTCCCAACCATTTGGATACTAGTTAATGTTTCAGTAATCCACTCCCGGTCACAGTACAAGTGCCACTACAATTGACAATTTCCCTTATGAAGTCAATTAAATTTTACCAGAGTCAAGTGTTACTTAACCATTAGAATTGCGTTTGTTTGCGAACCTCCTGAACTATTGATACATGTGGTTCATCGCTAGTAACAGTTCCATTACATTTAAAACTGCATAGCTGGTCTTGTGATATTGTTGTCAAGCTCCCATTTACACTTTTGCAGTAGAAGGTTACTTGACCTGTACCTGTTAATATTGGGGAAAGTGCAATCATGGCTGCAGGAATTTCCAGATATACTATAACAATCGTAGCGAACATTTGAAATTTCGAGTATCCACCTGAATTAAAAGTAGTTATAAGCAATATACATAGTTGTATAGAAGAAAGTTACATGGTACTGGTACATACCCAATTTTTTAAAAACATCTTCTACTTTCAGTGTATCCGCATCTTTTTTAACTTCCTTTTCTTCCCTCACATTGTTCACATCTTGCAACTCAACAGGATCCATTTTTCTCCAGAATCAATTAAAAAATTTCATTCAACAAGTAAAAATTTATGAATGAAGTAAAAACGTTACTTCGATTGTTAGAGATAGATTCAGATAATATATAAATGATTTCATTATACTAAAACGGGTAAAGTGAAGACTTATTTACCGATTAGGTACCCTTAAGTGGAAGTTTGTTTGCTTGCTTTAACGTCAATTTAGTCTGAACAACTTTTTGTAGACCTAAAAGGAAAATATGTACATATAAAATGCTATGCTATCTGATTAAAATGCAACTTCCACCGCCACCATGTACACGATCCAGTTCTCTGCTGTCAAGTTATATTCTTTACACAATGAACGTAATACAGACAAAAAATGACAGCAATCATTACAGAGTAGAAAACATTGAAAAAATTCCAAGGCCGTTTCCTTCTAAAGCCATTCTTCAAAGATGAGTGGCAGTTTTGTGACTTGCACTTCATGCAAAATGAGTAAGTTTTTATTGACAACTTTGGCTTTTTACTTTGAAAGCAATATACGCGATACACATTTCACAGAAACAAGAACATATACAAGCATAAACAAGATTATGCAAATTCCGCCAGGAAAACGGAATAATTATATATGAGTAACATGACAGCAGAGGAGATTAGACAGTCGTGAGGGTATGTATTGGAATTAATAGTCCGTAAAGTAGCTTAAAGTTTGGGCATTTTGTCTGCACTTACAAAACATAATTAAGCATATTTCAACAGTCTTAAGCAAACTTCATGAATGATTTTCCATGTCAAACACCTGCCTGTCGATAATGTATCAATATAAAATACTCAGAACAGACTCATGAGCTAACTGTTTTTTCCATTCACTACACGACGCTTAATAGACTAACGACTTGTGACAAGTGAGTGTTGTCTTGAGATTAATAAGAGTAATTATTGTATTGCGTTAAATTATGTTGGTTACATATAATTCTTAAGTTTCTATAATAAAGTACTAAAATCTTAGTCCCGCTTATACCCAAAGTAAGTAGCATTACAGTACAATTAACTAGTGCCTTCAATTTTACAGCTTTTACAAGCATCAAGAAAATACAAATGGTTCCAAGAAATAAGTTGGCCATTTGACAGATTTAGTAAAATTTGACATGTGTCTCAAATCTCAATACATGTCAATACTCTTATCCAATTTGATACAGATTTTTCACTTTAACTGCTATGAATTTGCTTTATGAATAATGAAATTAGTCTTTACAGTTGTAGCAATCTTACTTCCCCCTTATTCAACAACATTTATTAAGGACATTGCATTTCTGTGAAAAATATATATAGGTAGGAAATGAGATGGGTATGAAAATCCTCGATGACTACAGCAACGAGTTGTCATTTCCTCATAGTTCCTGGCCTAAAGAGTTTCAAGGTTACTGCTTCATCTCTGATGTGATGTAGGTACATACCTGCTGCAGTAATATATTGTGGACACTTGAAGACGGCAAGAATGAATTGTAGTCAGTATTGTATATATTTTACCGACAACGCAACGGCCATAACGCACGTTATGTATACCATGATTGCCTATCATTATTGCAATAAAATGGAACTTATTTCAGGGTATTTTACGACTTAAGTTTTAACTAAGAGCCAACAAGAGCTTATAATCATAAAACCAAATTTAGGCTGTCTAAAACATCAAATATGGCTTAAACTAACCAAAACATGAGTGACGTAATGCAGTAATTTTTATAGACCGTGAATGTCTATAAACTAAATCTTAACATGTAAAAATCCTGATTTAATTTTCTTATTAGTGGCAACTGGTGACTGGGTACTAAATATATTTAGATTTAGATTGATTACCGATTTTAATATTTTAAAAGTTGACAACTTTTTGCTGTTTTATGTTAAAATGCTTTGCCTAAGTAATAATAAAATTTGTTATGAAAAATGCTATATTTGCTGTTATTCGACTTATCATAAAAAATTTACAACACTTGTCTTTAATGTGGAGTTAATGTAAAATCATGGAAATGAACAAAACAAAACCTATTAAATTTGAATAGGTATGATCTTGCTGAAGCACCTAAACACAAACATACATACGTATCGTTTGCACAACTACTTTTATGTAATATACTTCTTGAATATTGACGATAATGATAACTAATTTCATGCCCAATAAAATAATAAGCTAACGATTATTTTAACAGGCTATCTGTTGTGACTGGATTGTCCATTTCTATATTTATGACATTCTTTTAAGTGCAATATAAATACGAAAGTTAACTGGCGATTTTGATTGCATTCATTGCTAAAATTGTAGTATATAAAGCTAATGAAACCGCTGTTCAGCATTCCAGTTAAAAGTTTTAACTTAAAACCATAGTCAAGGTACACTGTCTTGGTAAATTACGCATTCTTTAAAAGAAGATTCATTTCTGTTTTAATTTTTTATGAGCAGAAGATTTTTTAGCTGCAAAATACTGGAAGAAATATGAAGCACGTTGGAATATTTTTAACCCTGGTAATTTTCATTAGCTTTAGTACATTGCCTAAAATTTTCAGTTTTCCTGTCGAATCAACACCTCAGAATTCCCAAGATCAACCGCAGCGTCAACTGGCAATGAAAACATCAAAAGAGATTGGGATTGATCGGGTGAATGACACCAACGAAAATGCAGGTCAGCCCTTAGCAGTAATTTCAGAACAAGGAGGTACTTACGGTTAGTAACCTTAAACCAATTTACTTAATTGGTTTTATAATATTTACATTATTTTAATTCAGTAAGTTGAGCACTCTGCTCTGTTCCATTGCATATTACATGATTCTGATTCTGACACAGAGGATTGGGGCAACGAGAGAAACAAGCGTCATGTCCACCTGGACATTGGCTTGGGTCATCATCATGGATATGGTCATCATCATCTTCCACTTTTAAATCATGGTTTTGGGTTTCATGACCATCATGGTCATTACGATCACCATCATCATTACGACGACTACCACCATCACCATCATCACTGAGGGTTATGTTCCAGGCAGTTTTGCAACGGATTGTTTTCTAAGCTTTTGTAGTGCAAAATTAAATGAAACAACATAAAATCCCTTTGTATTTAAGATCATGAATTGTGTTACAAATTCCTCCATGCCTGCAAGAATGTTAAATATTCATATCTATTTCTTATGTCCGTTAATAACAATTTTGGCATTGTTAAAAATTGTGTTTTAGCAGCATGAGATAGGTTGATATGAACTTTGTTTATTGTCGTATCCATAAATATTTAACATTAAAGTTTGTTTAGAAGCATCTTAATACTTAACTATCAATAGAATTTGTGGTTTTTAGTTATATTATTGCACCCTTCTTTGATTGAGATGGTTCTATTAGGAAAATCGTGGGAGATGATGATATGCTAGATCTACAAACGATAAGTTCTATCCATTCGGGATTTCAGCAAACATGCCTACCAATCTACTAATACTCCTTGTTTTTTTTCGGGGTCTTTCCCTTGAACATTGTGCATATTGTGTTTGTGTGTACGATGCATGATTGAAAACGAAAGTCTATAATGCACATGCACTATGCACATCACACCACTTTTAGGACACAAAAGGATCCAACATGAAGGTGAACTTATGCAGCCAAACGTAAATAGGAGACAATGCAAGACGTGAAACTATCATCTCGTTGGGTGGTGGTAGAGGTTGTGGGAGCAGAAGCCAAGAAAAGCTTTTTTTTTACACAGCATGCGTACTAGCGTTTCTATTCTTAAAACATACTTTTTCAGCTCTTTTTTGTTCCTACTTCTCCGAGCTGTCTTCTTCATTCACCACCAGATACCATTCCAATTTCCCCTTGCACACATATTATGTATCAACTTCATACCAACACCAAACCAACCACCAGTGACATAATACAAACCTACCTACCGTCAAGAATTATATATTTGTCTTTACACAATATTGCTTTTTCAATATTACATTCAATAATAATCATAGTCAACCAACAATTTATTTATCTCATTTCCAGCCCATAATACTACAAATCAATTATGTATTTTACATCATTTCCAGGGCATGGATAATGCATCTTGCATAACAGCTAATGAATGTCTGCCTGAAGACTGAAATGAAAGTCGTCCATGTTGAAAACTACATCCCACAAAATTTTCAACCGTTGCCCATGTAAAATATAAAAAAGTAACCGGGCCGGGGAAGCTTAGTATTTTAGTATCATGTAACATGGATGGAGGTTAACGTACATGTTGGCTAAAAAAGCCAGGTTCGTCCGACACATTTTACATTTACACAACTTTTTTACTCTCAAGTCAAGCGTACATATTCAGATTAGAGTGTTTGTTGTGTGATATTCAGGAAAATGCGTTTGCTTTTACCCACACTTACTTTGTACATTGATATCAACAAATATTACACTGAGTGATGATGATTGCATATGTATGTATATAGTAAGTAGTAGTTGGTGTTGGTGATGTGTTCCCTGTTCCCTCAGCTCAGACATACATATGTAACTCTTTAGGGTTATGCTATGATATGTATTTTTACGCTTAGCTATAAAAAATGAACAAGAACAACCTTCACATAGGTATTTTTCAAGCGCAAAGCGTATTACACGATTAGCTTCATCTTCTTCACAAACAAGGCATCAATTTTAATAAACATGTTGAATCCAATATATATATTTCAGATGTGTATATCCATCCATTCGATATTAAATATATGTAAATATGGAATAGTGATAAACATTATTAAAATCAACAGGAAAGGTATAAAACTTTAAAAAAAAAACGTTTGCCTGTGCATAACAACTCTGTTCTGTTCACTCCAACCAAGAAAAAGCTTTTTTCATAGTCGCTCAACCATAATACCTAACAGCCATGAACCATAGTTAGTTTCTGGCTTCTCTTGTCATATATCTATCATAGTTTAAGTAAGGGCATACACATTCACACACACGCATCATTTTTACCCCTTTCCTTCCATAAAATATACACACACATTATCGTCTCCATATAAAATATGCATATCTCTATTAACTCAGCGTCAAGAAGAGGATACACATTTTGTATCCATATCCATTCCATAATAGTCAGTTTTGCCCCAAGGCAGCCATCCTTCCTCCTGCCCATCCACATAGTAAAGCAATGGTATATTTTTTAAACATATATATTCTTTTAGTGAACTTCACAGCTTCACAGTCTATCCTTACCTCAGCTTTACTTTTGCATAAGGAAAAACCACTGTATTTTCACACAGTACTATATACCCCGTTCAACTCATCAACTCCTATCCTTATCCATACTCCATACAGCATTTTTATACACACATGCTGAACAGTTTTTATACTCTTCTCATGCATACAAGACGTACAAAACAGAAAACTGATGGCTTCAAAGAATCTTCTTCTGGTTATAGTTTAATGCAATGTCTCCATAATAATCCTCATAGTCATTATTGCATTGCCATTGAAAATTCCACAATACAAAGTGGACTTGGACTTAACATTTATATATACGGTTTTCATAATAAATTTTTAGGCTTTTGGTATGTTTTCCCCATTGCAAAAAATTAGCCATGTTCTTAAAGCTTCTTCTACGCTCATTCCTCTATTATGCATTACTCTATTTTTCCTATCCCAAGAAGAAAATATCACGATAAATATTTTGTTTGTTCTGAAACTAAATACTGTCATCTTCATGAGCTTCACAATCATGGCACAAGATTAAGATTTTGTAAATGTATTTTGTATCCTTTTTACTGAATACATATCCCACCAATCGCAATCAGCATAGCGTAAATACATGGAATGTATTTGTAAATCCAGTCAGCATTAGCATAGCGCATATCCGTAAGGAAAAGTAGATGGAAACACATAGGATGAAATACACACATCATACACAAAACAAATGCAATGTGAGTTGGGCCCCATATCATCAAGCCATAAGCAAGGCTGGAAAGTTGTAAGTTACTTGCAAAGTGACAATTTGAATATAAATTTTTTTTAGGGTAGAAAGGATTAGAGACTGAACAAATTTTTTAAGAAAAAAGTAATCTTAGGGAGAACAATAATAAAAGAAAGCCGAAAACAGAAAACAGAGGAGTATTGTGATGAATGTATGAATATAGTAAATTGTTATTTATTTATTTGTGATTGTTTTCAATATTGAAGGTTGTAGGTAATATTAAGGAAGTTTTGATAGGGTTTGTGTATTTTATTTTTGCAGGTTCAAGATGGCTGTATGAATGAAAGACGTAACAGTAATTCAACTTAATTGGACTGGATTAGCGTAGGATTAACAAATTTATTCTGGAGGAAAGGAAGTGGGTGGTAGAAGGTTTGTGGGAAAAATATTTTGTATATATTTTGGTTGTATTGTGTATTGACAGGGTGAACTGTGTAAAGATGTGTTTGTTTGATTGTTTTACAGGTGTATCCTGGAATTTTGAGGCTCTCTGGAGATTAGTGTAAATTACTGGTGTGGGAGTTTTGGATTTGGATTGGAACTCTGATTTAGAAAAATTTCTAAGAATGTGGTCGTGACATAAAGCAAATTTGCTAGTGCTACAGACAGCTACTCACAGATGACAGAGATAGGTTGAAGTCGTAGGTATAAGAAGTATATGTGAATTTGAGCTCGAGAATCATGTAGTTTTTGTAAGCTGGACGAAGGAACATTGCAAGTGAAGGGATAAAGTAACTATGTTAAAAATTATTGTAATATCGTGGGTGCTATGAGTAGTGCTACTCATTAAAAGTTGTTCAGGAATGGATTCCGGAGGTGCGGCTCTCAAGATGAGTAGCAGGACGTCATGGAAATTTTACGAAGAAGCGTCAAGAGGTAGGGAGTTAGATTGTGTATGGCATATACTAATACATTTGATATTTAAAAGTTGAAATTGCATTAAATGGGTGTATAAAGGTTATTTAACTGTTATTTTGTTTGGTATTTAAGGATGGAAGTACTACAGAAGAATGTGATTCAACTACAGAGCCAAATACAATGAAAGCTCAGTATCATGTTGGGGAAGACGTTTATTACCAGGAAGATTCTGGACAAAACATACTTGGCACTGTTGGACAGGTATTATGAAGGGATTTATTTATATATAAATTTATTTCTCTCGTCTTTAAGTTTTACTGGACAGTCAACAGTACCTAGTACCTAAATTATATTCACTTGACAGATTCAAGGAAAGAAGTTTAAACTGCAGTTTGATGATGGATCAGAAAAGTGGGCGCCGTACTCAAGACTTAAAAAAGTAGCTTTTTCATTAAATGGATTGCAAGATGATGCGCAAGAAAAGTCCAAGAGTGTTTCTGAGTCTTCAACGACAGCCATCGCTGAGACGGTTGGTAGCTCAAAAAAGAAAACTAAATCTGACTTATTAGGACATATAGCACCTAAGGAGAATTATCAAGTTACCTGTGGTTCATGTGGAACCCAGAAGGTGTGTATGGTTAATTTTTCTATTAATTTTATTTATTGCGTCAACCTAATATGATACTAATTTATTGGGTACTAAATATGGAACGTTACAGATGATAACACCTAAAAAAGCACATGAGTATAGTCCATACACGTCTACTCAGTACAACTGTCGAAAATGTATCAATAAATCAAAAACAAGTAAGAATAACGGTGTTCCTATAATTGCTGCACATTACCTGGTAAGTAGTATTGCTGTCATTGTATTTTGCATGCATTTGTTATAACGGTTTTTACTTAACTTAATGTTATCAAATTTAGCAGGCTGCTGCGCGTGGTAGACCGAGAGGCTCTGAGACTAATGGTGCAATGTCTTCATCTAAAGGACAAATTTTAGAACATGGAATTGCTAATGGAGTGTATCGTCCTGAAAGTAACATATGCTTACATTGTCGTAATCAGATTTTAGAAAAAGTTGGATTACGTTGTACGATGTGTGAAAGACCTTGTCATCCATCTTGCCTCGCATTAACTCCCCCTCCTCTTCCCGGTGACATGTAAGTTTTCAAAACAAAAAACTGGTGTAATTACTTTTTAAAATGCCATGTGGTATTCATAACAATTACCTTTTCCTTGTCGATTGCAGTTTTTGGTCAATTATTTGTCACGTATGTGGAACGCAAAAGCATGACGATTCTCCAGAAAATGATTCACAGAAACTGTACTCCAGCCGCCGAAGTATATCCTGTTGGTCGGACGTAGCATATCTTCTACTGAGTTGTTTGTGTTGTTCCAATTCAAACGAAAAGTTTTTTGACCTGGATGAAAAAATAATTCCTTTCTGGGAAGAAAACATTGCACGACTTCACCTACCACGACAGGTAGTTTGCTTAATTTTAAAAATTTCGAATTTGATCAATCTCAATTCTTTATGTAGTTGCTAATTTACTCATTTTCTAACCAAAAATCTAGTACAAAACAGCAGAACCTACTGATCGTAGGAAATATCTACTTCTAGCTTTAAACAACGCGAGTCTCAGATTTTTAAAAGACGATAAGAAGAAATGGGCTATCAAGGATAATGCATACAGGAGCTTTCAAATGGTCAAAGTTGTTAAGCCACCTGCAGTTTCTGGGGGTCGTGCTGTAACCGCTGCCGGTTTCCCAATTTCAGTTAGGGCCAATAATCCAGAAGCCGCATCTGCTGCAATGACAAATATTGCACAGACTATAGCAACTCAAGCAGCTGCAAACAAAGCTAATGGTCAGAGTATTCCGCTTCCAAAAAATTCTCCATCTCATGTTTCACCAAAGTCGTCTTCAGGAGCTAAAACTAGCAGTACTGTGGGATCCGGGGGAACATTAGGGAGAAAGCAAACAAAATCTTCCGAACATCCTCAGGTCGCGAAGAAAACGGCACATGAATTGAATAATGGAGTTCAGAGGAAAGCTAATGAAATTTGGCCACAATCTCGTTTTGGGACTACTAAATTTCTACCAGAGCTTCCAACAACAAACCCTAACAATATCGTAGGAGCTCCAGTTGTGGAACCGGCGTCATTATCAGTTCCTAGTTCAGGTGCGAATGCTTCGGGAAATGCAACACAACAGTCTCAACAACCATCTTACCAAAAGCACAATCTAATTCTTTCACCTTCTTCCGGAGGGGCAGCAAGAGTAACTGGGGTGTTGATTAATTCGTCTACAGAAGCAAATAACCGAGTAGGAAATTCTGGTAGCTATCCTGTTCGTAAAAATGGCTCTCCAATTTTTAACAAGTCAATAAGGGTGGAGACAGTAGAGAAAAGGAAAGAGGCAGAGTCTAGCGCAGTAAATCGGCTTAGTGTGGACACATATGGTATCAGAAAACCAGAGGTACACAGTTGTTCGGTATAATAAATCTTTACTTAATTTTAGTATACTAACTGTACTAATTTACAAATTTAATTTCTCAGGATTTGATAAGGGAAAGTCCTGGGTTTAACAATCAGTCCAGTCTGCGTTTTCCTGTCAAGGTATAAGTCATAATTATTTTAATCAAAACACTTGTATGGTCAAAAGCGTTAAGCTCTTTATATAAATTTCTGTAGAGAAAAAACTCTCCTGTGAAGCCAACAGGACATTATTCACCAACTTCTTCCTCAAAGACTGCTGCACAGGAAATTGGTCCAACTGCAAAAAAAGTAAAAATGAGTTTGCCAAGTTCAACTGATGTAACCTCAAAACGTCTGATGTCATCTCAACCAAAATCGACGGATTCAGATCCGAACGGGTCTCCTGAATCCCCGAGCAATAAGCAGAAGAAGGCACTTAGTCCATTACAGAAATTATCAGATTTGATTCGTAACGGTAATGGAGGCTTAACAATAGCTAGACTGACACATACGGAATCAGGTGTACAGACAGTAGCTATTAATCCTTCGACATTGGAGGAAGCTATGGTTCAAGACAAGAGTGGACTAGCTATTCCTCTCGATAAGTCAGGTCAGTTCCCATCAACTCCAATTAAAGACTCTAATGGTGCTACGAATTCAAACAACAAGGATGATGAAAATAAAAACTCTGAAGAAAATACCAAAGATAAAGTAATTAACGTTACCACATCTCCAAGAGCCCTTAAATTAGCTTCAGTGGCATCCCCAGGCTCGTCAAATACAGCTCCTCTGATTGAAACACGAATGACAAGGCCTGTAAGACTGAAAAGGGCAGTTGTTGCTAATGCACAAGCACAGAAAAAGTCGAAAGAGTTGTCAGAAAACGATACTGAAAAATCTAGTAAAAAGTTGAGTAGAAAAGCAGCTGCTGCTGCGGTAGTAAAAGCCTCCCGTGGACGACCTAAAAAACCTTTCAGAGGAAACTTGCAGTTTAGGAGACCAAATGGAGCGATTGGTGGTAACTTCATGGGTCAGTTTAATGGACCAGTGGTAGATACAAACGTTGATGGTTTTTCAAAAGATACTATAAATGAATCGGAGTACACATGGGCAAATTCTACGATTAACGATTTACTTCAGTATGGTCACGGATATCGTTTGGAGTGTTTACCTCGTCCCCCGGAAGGTAAAAAGGATGTAGAAGTTGTGACACAAGCTGCTATTAAACATTTGAGGGAGGAGCTTGCTCCACGGCCACCTTCATACTGGAGTAGTAGCTTAAATCTAAGTCATTCCAAAAAACCCAGTAATCAACGCAGTAGAAAAGATTTGAAAGACCTGGATTCATACTATATTTGTGGACGAAGGGAAACAGAAGATGGATTTCAGTATCAGGTAGTTTGGAGAGATGGCTATGGCTTTGAGTACAGCAGTGATGATGAAGAAGAATTGGGGTCAAACTTTGGGGACAATTATTTGTATTTTGAAGACTATAATTATATGGAATACTTTTTCGATAAAACATCCGTCGTATCCAATGTTAGTTTGGTTAATGGTAATTGTGATAATAATATATCTGCCTCAGTGGAAAGTGTTGGTAGTGATACTAGTGATGGACGTCCAAAGGAGAAAATATTTTTGAGTACAACCGATGCTCTTGACCAAACTCAAGACGATGTTAGCACTAATGTTGTCAAAGCTGAACCGGAAGATTCTGAGGCAAAAGATTCCAGTAGTTCTAAGAAAGACAGAGTGATAGCTGGAAATGGTCAATTAGAAGGAAAATCAACTTTGAGTAATAATTGTGAACCTTTGTTTATTGATCTGACTGACTCTCCGTAAGGATAACCAACCACAAAATAATTAAGATGATTAATGGATCGGTTTTACAATTACCAAGAATTTCTAATCTACATTATTTGTTGTTTATCTATGTAAACGAACACTGCCTAATATTATTTTATTTGACCTAACTTAACGATTACTCCAATCTTTTATAAACATGTCGCCACAATTCTGTTATTTGATTAGGGACATAATTTTTAAAATAACAAACCGTTGTGCATAATTTTTTTACATGGGGCTTTTGTAAAAGAAACAAAACAAGGGTTATTATAAGAAAATATATTATGAAAAATCACCGTACCACATAGGGATTTTACCTTCAATGATGCCCTTTTTAGAGTTCATTCAATTATAAAGGTCAACACTGCCGTTTAAAAGACTTCATTAAAGGGAAACCCTAATATTCTGTCTTAAAATTCTTGTCAAGAAAGAACGAAAGGAGTCAGACCTTACTTAAGTTGTATCAATTAAGAAGTTTTTATGTTAATCTTTAATTTGATTTAAGCATTATCTTAAGGTGATAGAACAAAATTCATTTTAACTTAAATAAAACGTTGCAGTTGTTTTTTAATAGTGAGAGTTACATGTTTGGGGTTTTTACCAAAATAGTTGAAATTGTCCTAAAAAACATTAATGCTTACGTTAATGATTTGCTTGTGAGTTTGTAAGGCATACTATTTTAAATTAGTTATGCAATTTTCGTAAAAATGTGTTCTTTTTCATTTTTCTGTATAGTAACTAGTAAGATAATCCCATTTCAGTTGGACGTTTTTATGCGGCTTTCAGTTTGTGTTCCTCAACCCTTTTAATTTTACAATATTATATCTACGAAAATACCTACAAATATGAAGCAAATACAATCGTTAGTAAATGTTTTCTCATCCATCTCTTTTATTTGATTGTGTTACTTGTAGGATTAAATAGGCTACCAACAGTTGTTCATTGGTTTTAAGCTATTCAATTATAAATGCTCAACAACGAGTTCATAATAGGACTGGTAATCCTGTTAAGTATAAGTTACTTCGATTGAAGAAAAGTGAGAGTTTTACCCTCCTTTGTTAAGTATTCATGACATGACTTCGTGAGTAACTCATTATTCCCTACAGATATCTTAAGTTTATAAGATAACGACCTACGTACGTAAATATTTGTATGACTTTCAAACTGACTGTCTCTACTATGTGTCTAATATGTTAACAATCCCATTGCAGACTTTTTATTTGTAAGTAATAGTGTTAAACTAACTGCACGAAGAAAAAATTAGGTAACGAAAGCATAAAGCTAGAAAACACTGAAAACTGTCTTAACTAACGTACCGGTATGTGGAAGTTTATTACATTAAAATTAAATAAACTAGTATTGTATTGTGTCGTCGTACGTGATGTTAGGAAGGAGTATTTGTAGTTATTGGAAAAGGGTATATATATTATATACAACCGATGTGAATTCAATCAAATATGGTTTAAAATACAATGTTATAAATAGTGACGTGATTGACATTTTCAAACATTTTCAAGTATGTATTTTTCTAAGCACACATTGTTATTTTTCGTTTGCATATATCCGGCGATTCCCATTGCATAACATGTCACGAGCATGTAATATTTAAAGTCTGAACTGAAGTTTCAAGAGGTTCATGATTATGCAACTAGCATGAGCATTTTTCATGACAAAAACTGAGGTTCCAGTTTTGTCATTAAATTTCATTTGGTCTTTGGGGTTTATTAAAAGTCAAACGACTAACGCAATGGAGTTGGAGAACGCGTGGGTAAGGGTAAGGGTTAAACAATGTATGGCAATGGGGCTAACTTGTTTAATTTACTTCTGCATGATTTATGTATTTGTGGGACTGAAACAAGGTAAAAGAGCAACTAATCGCTATTCGCTAACTGCTGTTAATTTATAACTACTTTGTGTTTTTCTTGTATATATCTAATCAAAGGGAAACAATGACAATAATGGTCACGGTGAAAGGAGAAAACGTTTCACGTTGCCCCAAAATGATTTCCCGGAGACAGCCGACGTTGATCTACGGAACAACGTAGCATCTTTTCTTAACTCTGGTAAATTTACTCCGTGGAATGGTACCACAAACAGGAAGAATGGAAAAACTGTCATATTTTTACCACAAAATATTTCATGGCCAATTCTGATAACGCAATTGAGGCAAGGACAACGAATTAAAACCTTCTTAGGAGATGTTATTCCGAGAGACTTTCTAAAAAGCTCAAATAACAGCAGTGAAAGCAGTAGTGACCATACAACTATGTCAGGGCCACAAATTAACTTCAATGGCGCAAGTTATCAGGTTTTTGCTGAAGGAACGATGAATGACATGCATGACGTATGGATTGCAAAGGAAACGTCTATCACATCCTTACCAACGGAAACTGAAAGAGAATTTCATGATGACCATAAAAGAAGACCGCGACCTAAGTTTCTTCTTCCTGATGTTCCACGAATTGAAGCGCTGACTAATTCTACCGAATCTGCCCAAGAACCTTCAAGCATTATAGAAAACCACAGACGGGATTTTGTGAATACAACTGCGTTTCCTGTCTTTTCAACGAATTGGAATGAGTTTAGTGGGTATAAGCATTTAAGAAAGCCAATTGTAGTTCCTACTTTTCCTCCTCATAGAAGGCCATACAATGGCAAGAATAAGATGAAACCACCCAATAGTAAGAATACAAAAGGATTGGGTAGGATTTCGAATGGAAGAATTGGAAAAGGGTAAAAGTAAATTTAAATACATTATTTATTTCATTTGAGAAATTAAAGAGTGGAATAATGCCTGTTTGTCTAATTTGCTGACGAAATCAAAACTTCCATGACCATCTCAAACTACTACTACACTAAACTACGTCATAAGACCATAAAAGAAATATTCAACTTAATTAGATCTGGCATGTAAAGGGTTGTTATATAATAATCGCTCATGGCAAAATGACAATAATTACTTTTCTAACCAATTTAGGAGTACGAGACCAGTTCTGCCTATGAATGCCAAACGTATTTTACAAACCAATGTTTAATGCGTAAAAATAATTTGCATAGAAATTAGGAATTAGTATAGTTTATGCATCTAACGCGTCTACTTATTACATATCATTGTTCTTGACGTCAATTAGGTTTTGGAAGGGGTTAGTAGGATTATATATACCTATGTATGGTTTTCGGGCTTGCATTTTGTATTATTGCATTGTATAGTATATTAAGCATAAAGGGAACGTATGCATATTTAGTTCGCAAAAATATTAGTTGCACCTATTACTCACCAATTTTAAAACTGCATCCTTAATTAACTAACAAATAC
>JAHZNG010000089.1:0-11541 GCA_027744375.1 Orchesellides sinensis
ATAAATTTCATGTCTTACAACTAGCCTGGCAATATTCATATCAATCATTAATCTATAGCGCAGCAACAACTTTATCATGACGTGGTATTATACAACCATAGAGTTAGGTAATAAAGTAATATTCTTTAAGACGACTTCAAAAAATATTTTTTATTAGTTAAAATCGGAGTAAAGACTTGCAAGTGTTACCCAGATTTTTTTTAGTCATAATCACCCTCCCATTTCCATATTTTCACAAAGCCGTCATCTCCCGTTGACGCAAGCAAGTTTTCCAGCCTGGGATGCCACTTGACGCAATTCACATCAGAATTATGAGCCTTGATTGTAAAAACCAACTCAAAGTTGTTCTGCTCCAACTCATTCGCAGCTGGGGTTTCTTTGAATATACGTATGTGATCATCCCCACACGCAGTTGCTATCAGACCATTCTTTTTATTCCAAGAAACGTCATAAATGGAGCGGGTGTGATGACCGCCAATTGTGGATACACACGTCCACGAATTGTCCGCGCCCGCTGAATTTTTCGTCCAGATTTTTAGTGTCTTGTCGTCAGAGCAGGATACTAGCCGATTTCCAGTGGAATCAAAATCAATAGCCCAGACTGTGGATTCGTGGCCTGTCAAGGTTGTCGCTGTGGTCCAGTCCCCATCGTCAGGATCATTGACGTACATTTTGATTGTGTCATCATAGCTGCAAGATGCTAACAGCTCGGTGTGGGGATGCCAAACGACACGTTTCACATCCTGGGAATGGACCGTCATCACTCCAGAGCATTCCACGTCTTCACAGTCATCTAGCAGAGACCTGATGACATAAAAAGGGGAAAACCAAATGAAATAAAAATGTTTGGAAAAATGGGCACAAGTTATGGCTTTAGTAATCCTGGTTTACGAACTTACCAAATCATGACATTTTTGTCTCTGCCACAGCTAGCAAAGTATCGACCAGATGGGGCCCATGACACGGCTTTCACTTCACTTTCATGGCCCTCAACAACTGAGGTACAACTGTACGAGGATTTCTTGGACTTGCCTTGCTCCCACAAGGTCACTTGACCATCGAAACTGGCGAGCAACAGGAATTTTCCACATGGTGACCAGGAAACATCCCGAATGCTTCTTGTGTGATTGTCACCTACTTTGGTGACCAAGGTGCATGGCTCTGGAGGCAGCTTCTCCTTTTTCAAATCTTGCGTCGACCAGATGCATGCCGTCTTGTCTTCTCCACAGGAGGCAAGCTTGTCATCCCCATGCGGACACCAGTCCACTGCCCAACCTTTACCTCGATGAGCACTCACACTTTGCACTAACTGTAACATTCTGGCTAACTACAAATTAAATAATACAAATTAAAGTCCACCTAAGACAGAATGATTTCAGAGGTGAATTGAGCGTGCGCCCTCCAACCTAACTATTTCCCATGCACTCCCATTCCTACTCAAGTAAGTCAAAGACCTCGTCATTTATTTCCCCCTTTCGCTTCATCTTGCTCATGCTTTTCCAAACTGCTTTCAAAGTAAATGCCTCTCAACTCCACCTACAACTTAACCTTAAAAGCAAACTTTTATTATATCAACTTACTTACTTTAGCATGAAACCCCACGAAATGTATTAATTTGGCCTCCTGACCACTTGCTTTCTTCCGTGCTCCAGTCAAGAAACCCGTAATTCTTCGTTTATCGGATCGGTTGGATAACACCTATCTTATCTTTGATGGCATGCTTTGGTNCTTTGGTCCAAGTCAACCTGCAACCACAAACAACCCACAATCACTAGTAATTCTCATTAAATTAATCAATTAGTCAATTAAGATTCACTTAATTGTAAACAACAAAAATGCTTACCACGTCCAACGTCGTCCATCCGAAGATACTGATTGGCGATTGGTGATGGATTGCCTGATTGGAGCAAATGAGCTAAGCAACTGCTACTTACGAACGAGTTAAGCCGATTGAGTCTGCACCTTGACAAACCCTTTCTTTGGCAAATCAGAAATAGTCGTTTAAATCTTTAACTCGTTGTTGCCTGCTCCAGTTGAGATTAAGACTGAGTTTTGGGCTGGCTCTGGATGTTTTTGGTCGTAAGAGCAAAGTACAAGTTTGCCACCGCTCAAGGCTGGGGCACTCTGATACATCCACCATCAGCAATGCCACCATCAGCAATGCCACCATCAGCAATGCCAATGCCACCAGCCTTTGTTCAGCTCCAGCGTCCAGCTCTACTCCACTCAAAATGCGTAACTTGTTGTGCTCTCCTCTGCACCGGATCCAATACCAAATCAATGCAATGCAAGCGTAGTACTTGAGCAGGAGTGGCGTCAAAATTTTAACGACAAACTCTGGAAAAAACTCGCGTTACATTATGCAATTTGTTGTATGAAACTACAAATGTTAGTGTTAAAAGGAAAACTAATCGATTGACTCTAAATTTTTTGTGGTCAGGTTTGCTGGATTAGCTAATGAAATTACATTTTTATATCAAGTCGCCAGTTTTAAATTGAATATGGAACTATGTAGGCCAGAAAATAATTGACAAGATTGAGCGTTATTTTTTTAAATTTACTTCAAGCAAGTTCGCAGCTACTCTACTATTGTCTACAATCTACTAGTTGCATTTTATTGTTTATTAGAAATGCATAATATGAATTAGCCAGAGGTGAGCTTTATGTTGAAGTGTTGCACAAATCAGCACTGTCAAATAATTACTCATACTCTCGGTTAATCTTTCCTTGAGGAAAGATCGGACTAATTCTTACACATAAAACTCCAGTATATTATAGGCCACGTCAAGTATGCATACAAGCATCAGTTTTAGTCCTGTTGTCTTTATATTAGGACGAAAGATTAATAAACTGTATTAAACAGTTGAATCCGTTTACATTTATTTTCACATTACAATGTCCTCCGTAGATAAAATACTTGAAAAGTCATATCACACAGACAGAGAGGAGAATCTGTCGTTTTGTCTTGGTAGCTTAAGGCATGCATGCCAAAGTGGCGTAGGTAAGTTAAGATGTTCAAAGAGGAGATGTGCTGCTGCTGCTGCTGTGTTAGTGTTGAGCGGAGCAGAGCAGGACAATTCTCGCAAAAATCTGAACAAAAATCTGAGTTTGCAAGGAGCTTGGGTTAGTTTAGTGGAGGTGATGGTGTGGAGTGGATCTCACAGACGCTCTCTCACTTTCCTGCTCTTCTTCTCTTCTTTCTTGCTCAGAGTTTGTATTCAAAACGCAGTGTGTGCTCTTGTGTGACCCGATCGCGATCCTCAAACAATACTTAAAGGCTCCACTTCTCCATACCTCTCATAACGTGCTCTAACTTATTCTCATTAATTCCCCTCTTTACATTTAAATGCGAACCGTTTAAAAAATATGCAAACACTTTGAAAGCAAAACGAGTTGTAGGATTCTATCTTGTTGGTGCGTTTGGATAGGATATAAAATGCCATGATTTTTTTGCTTTTTGTTAGCTAGGCTGGACATGGACTGAGAGGGTGTGATGTTCCTAATGGAAAGTGACCCATAGAAAATGAGAGCACACTTAGTTTTTAGCTAACTTTGTCGTTAAACCTGATGCCCTGTGTTGCATGTCGCATAATTGTGTGTTCAGTTGTTGTACATATGTGATTGTGAATTGTGAGTTGCAGCCATTTGAAGGAGTCGAAAGGGGCCCACCCTAAAGGTGAGAATAACAATGTTTTCTTTTTGTAGCGTATTCTGCAAGTAACTTTAAAAGTGTCAGCTTTATTTAAAGACGTACTAATGGGATGCTCTTAAGTTATTACCTCCGATATACTCTCTCAGCTAAAAGCTCCCAAAAAATTAAGCATGTCAATCCTTCTACAATATGTCTTGCTTACACTCAACCGTACAGGTAATATGGACGAGACGAGTTGATAGATTTCGAACAATGGTCATCTATCGCTTGGGGATGAGTGAGAGGTGGCGACTGGTTACTTGTCACATCACATCTCATCGCATAGAAAGCATCCTTAAGCATTTCTCTTTCCTCTCTCAAAATTGATGACGGATTCATATTCCAAATGAACTAAGTCCATTTCATTCACTCAGTCCTACACGGCGCATTAGAAGGACTGGAATAAGGAAGAAATAATATTCAAATGACCTTGCTAAAGAACAAACAGAAAAATACGCTCTCCAATAAATCTTGAAGGAGACACTTAAATGACAAGCAAGGTAAAATGAACTGGGCACATCTCAAAATCTCTATCTCAAATACGAAAGTAGCAAAAAGATATGAATGTTATGTCTCCACATTTTTTTGTCAAGAGCACTTTTCCTCACCCAATTCTGTTTCCTCTCTCTTCAAAAACTCACTTTCATGTACCATTTTTTTCCTTCCTCTCATCTTTTCAATTTTTGTCCCCAGACTTGTGTCCTCAGAGAAAGGTATGGGGAAAGCACTCGAGTGAATCATTTGATTTTAAAGAGAAATTATAAATCTGTAAAGCAGATATAGAAAGTAGAGAAATACGTTTTTTGGTTTTTACCGAGAAATCTGAATTAAATAAAAAGTGGGGACTTGCTTTTTAGTTTTGCCTGAAAATTAGTTGGCTTTTATTGCGGGGTGCAACTAACTAGTTTCACCCAACTTTTTTTCAGGGTGGTGAAATGCTACCAGTTTGTAAAAAGTCAACCACTCTGCGCTTCCAATCAACTTACCTCTCTAATTCATTTTTATTTCAGAACGTTTCAGCCAAAAAAATAGGAACGAGCTTTTCAAAGGAAACCTTTGAAAAGTTGGTGATCAGATCATTTATTTAAAAGGTGGAAGATTTATGATGGCTGCTGGAATAGGCTTGCATCCACGTTTATTCCTCACCTACTCACCTTTTGAGCCTTGTTCATCCTAAGCCAAGATTACAAGCCAACTGAGCCACATAAATGCTTTATTGGCAATGATTAAACTTCAAATAAGGAGTAAAACATTTATAGAAAAGCAGCGAAAGCTCTAAAAGTAATCTATTACACAGCTTGGGTGAAGAAGGAGAGAAAATGTTGAAAAATAAAGCAGCTTCCGTTGTTCCCCTAAAACTGTGCCCACTCTTCAACAGCACTGGAAACTCTTGTTCTGATTATTGCTTTCAAATGATTACGTTTTGATAGAGCTAGCCTTGTGGGCTCCTTCACATTGATATTTTTCGAAAATGAAAATGTTGTTCCAGCTTGCATACAACTTTATGTGGATAATTGTAATTGGGAGCAAGTAGGGACAGAGGAGAAATGACTTTATTCCAGACGAACGAAAACTAAAAAATGAGGGGAGAGAGAGAGAGAGAAAGGTAAAAGTTTTACGAGCATTTATCTCTAAAAGCTTGGTGATGAATATTAAAAAGGTGAAAATATTTTTGGCGAGAGAGGAAGAGAGAAAGAGGGGGAAAAGTAGGGTGCTCCACCGCTACTGCTACTACTCCTCTCCTTCCTCAGCTCACGTCAATAATGCAGGCGGAGTCGTAAACGTGGCACAGTTGTTAGAACTGTGCCGGAGGGAACAAGAAATTCAAACATCACATCACTTTCCTCCTCTCCTCTCGTCTGCACACCGTTCCGTAGCTACAGAGACATGTGGCTGGACCACTTTTGTTAGAGACTAAGGCAATGAAGAGAAACCAGCATCCACCAAAAGCCTCTCTAGTTCAGCATTCAAATCAAGTACCAACTCTGTCGTGTCCTTCATGCGTGCATTCATCATAATCTTGTGGGGAAAATTGTCCAGTCAAAAATTGCATTCCTCTTGGGAAAGACACGATAGCTTGATCACTCGAGCCCAACACCTCACATCCACCAAACCATGCTAACATCACATGCATCTCATCTCATCATTTTCATCCTAACAAAATATCCTCCTTACTTTCTCCGCTCCCCTCCTTGAGAATATTTTAAAAATAGACATTACATCAAAGAGTTGAAAAGATTGAGGAGGAAATGCACTTTAGAGCATCCCAGCAGACGGAAAACCCAAATCTTCGATCGCGTCACTTTTAATCTGCTCATCTCTCCACACAAACTGTATTCCTTTTTCACACCGTTTCTTGACTGAATGAAGAAAGAAGACTTTATCCATGTTGGCAGTCTCTTACGTTACCTCAGCATTCTTGCGTGCAGGTAAATGTTGGAGAAAGCAGCTTTTCCAGTAAAATAGAGACATGAAGAGGAAGCGAGAGCGAGTTGATTCTGGTAGCCGCTATACATAATATACGCTCTTGTTGTGAAATTCATGATAGGAGCAGGCGAATATGTTTAGTCAACCAAGAAAGAATCATTACGGTGGAGACTCTATGAACACATGTGCCTATGAACTGCAAGGTACATTTAATAGAGAGAGAGAGAGAGGCAGTGTGGGAAGACGGATTGATTTGCTGGGATGCCAGGTAAGGAGCAACAGAGATGTGCACACGTAACAAGGAAATTCGAGGAGAAACACATTTTCCCATTTTAGTTCTGCCCGACTGGTTCATTACCTCCCAACTCGGATGCTTTCTCCCTTGGAGGAGCAGTGAAAGTGCGAAAGGAAAGGGTGGTGGTGTGCGTAGGTACATAATATGCATGCACGTATGTCTGCACAAAAAGACACATTTGATGGAAAGAGGAAAAAAGGTTGAACAGGGATTATAAGAAATGTACATTGCATCATCATCTATTGCAAGGTTCCAAAAGAAAGTTTGCAAGTGAAAAAGGGGATTAGGCATACATTTCCAGTGCTTTCTCTTCCTCCTTGTTGTGTGGTAGACGTGTGGTGGTGGTGGTGGTGGTAGCTGGGCTAACAAGAGCACTCCTTTGATACAACGCTCTCTCTGACCACAGAAACAGCAGTTGTCTCTCTGTCTTGTGTGTACTTAACTACGCGAATGTCGGCATGTCTATTATTTGTTGTCTCATCCGTCCGTCTACCTGTTCCCACTTGGCCAGACGAGAGACGAGACGAGAAGTTGTGGAAAAACAGGAACTTGGTTTCTCCTCATTTGCTCCCTGCTGAAAGGGCCGTGGAGCCTGCTTCTACTTATTTATTCTAAAGCATGGGAATCAGACCATCTTGCAAGCCTTCTTGATCACTGGACCCACTCAACACCTAAATGCATTCCCTATCTTGCTACATACATACACTCATAATTGTAGAGAAACCCCAAATACGTTTAAAGTTTACAAAAATTGTGTAATCGAATAATAATAAATTGTGGACTATATGGGTGGTCCCACCACACTTTCCTAAAATACGGATGGCGGTTGCGACCTTGCCAAACTACATTTCCATTCATTTTACTCATGTACACACATACAAATGGAAATTATAACCTCCTTCAAAAGTTTACCTTGTGTTTCTCATTCATTTATTGCATTTATTATTATTAACATTGTTGCTGGTGGGAAAGTAGGCGGATGCCTGTGTCTTGTGTACCATTTCCTATACAAAGCATCACACTCTCTCCCTACGCTTCACCTGAGATCCAAATAAAACTTTATTTTCTTGGCTTTTACACAAATTTACATGAAATATCATGATACTGTTTAGGAATTCAAGATCAGAGAGACCCGAGGAATTTATATGAAGCAATATAATATATTTTTCCTACAGCCAATCCATGAAATGAGGAGACGGTTTTCCCGTCCTCTGACGTAATGTGCAAACGTACATATCATATGTACATACATTGGGTATTATTTGGCAAAAAATATAAAAAAGTGTAAAGCTTATGTAATTTGTATTTTTTATATTTCCTTTGCTCCCAATCCTCAAAGGGCTATTCATCCACGTACATACACACAAAAAAACTTTTTTGCTTTACCATGAATATTACATGTTTTTGATGAATATGCAAAAAAATATCTCTCATTTTCTCACCCGCAGGCAATTCAATTCTCTGATAAACTCATGAAGAAAGACTAGAAAAAATGTGCATATTTGTCATCTATTCCATGATGTGCACACTACTTTTTAAAGGATTTCACTGTGACAGGAAGGGAAGGAAAAGGAGACCTATAGCTTTGTCCTCCCTTCTGGCAACAAAACGATCGGCAACGCAAGGGAAAAGAGAAAAAACTTTCTTTTTTTCAGATTCAATGAAAAAAAAAAGGTTTTTGGAAGTTGAATCATATGTACGCATATGTAATGTAATAATAAGGATATGACAATGGTTAGTCTCCTCCAAGCAAAAAAAAAATCCGATGACTTTTCTCTACCAAATTTTTCCTCCTCTCCCTCTTCACATTGCCAACAAAGGCTGGCTTTCTTGTGTCCAAATATGGTTAAAATAGTCCTTACTAATGGCAGCACAAGTTGCACAAACTATACTATTATTATTATCATGAGAATCAGCAATTTGCATCATGTTCCCTTTCTCTCTCTCATTTTTTGCAATGTCATCACATTTTTCTTCCCTTTTCCTCTGTCCACTCCAAAACACAAAAGCCAAAAAATGAGCAGACATTTGCCTTGTTATCCGTTGTGTAATTAAGGTACACATAAAAAATGTCTTGTATGCACATACACACACTCTCTTACAGAATGGCATATGGCAAAAAGCATAAAAAGGCGTACCTACTTTCTCTCTCCTTTCGTAATGCTCCTTGTGCCTTAGGCAGGAGGGGAGCAGAATTTGTGCTTCTTTTTTGTTGGTTCACGTAACAAATATGATGCCATGTGCGGACCAGCAGCCGCTTCCTTCTCTCTCACTCACTCACACACTTTCTCCCAGTTTTTTGTAGGAAAAGAAATAAAGGAAAGTCGTTATTCCTGTAGAAACAGAGTGGAGTAGTCAAGTGTGTACATTGTCACGAAGGTGGGACGGAAGAGGTTTTCAATATTTAATAATTATAGTAGAGCTGGTGCTAGAGAGAAAGCAGAAGGATATTATGGGATTGGAATCCAAGCTAGTGTCATCAAATCACGGCACTCTCTCTCTCCTTTACTTTCTCCCAGCAACTGGCATAGAGCGGACCTTGCCATCATTTATCGCTGGAGGGCTGTGAGCTGAGGCGATGAGGAGAGTTGGTGATGACGAGAGAACAAAAACGAAGGGCAAGATGACTCGACAAGATGAGAATCACACACTTTCCTTCACTTTCTCTCAATAGCGCCCTTCCAGCATAAGGTTATTACATCATGTATAGCAGACACTTTATTATCCTCATTATTGTGTCCAACAATATGACTTGCAAAGTTGCAAACTTAAGTTTGTTTAAATTACAAAGTTTTGATTTGAGATAAATCAAGCTTTTAAAAATATTGGAGGATGACTGGGCGTAAAGGACGCGATCATGGGATGTACTACAGTTTAGATTGGATATGGAATTGTTCGAGCAGGACTGCTGCTCATTTCCAAGACCAAGAGCCAACAACTCTTCTCATTCTCGCTCACTCACTCACACAAACTCATGAATGAGGATATGGATGAGAGAAATGAGCTCAAAAGAGCTGGAGCGAATGTCTTGTTAGTTTACTTAATTATTTAATACATCAGCTATCCCTATTCTCTCTGGCTAAGCCCGTATCTTCAGTGGACGGATGAGATAGATCGACGTGTCCAACCCCACATGACATTCAAAAATACGTCCGAGTTAGAGGATCGGACACGTACTTTTTGTTTTTCGTTCTTCTTCCCTATTTTTTCTCAATTATGAGTGAGTTTTTCCCCTGACACATGCATCTCGTCATGCTCAAGTTGGTTTATTAGGAGGGAGCTGTAGATAGGAGGCTATGCATAAAAGAAAAGGATTAAAGCGGGCTTGATTAATTTTTGATTGCGTTCATACAACAAAGGCTGAGGAAGAGCAGAAATGAAGCTTATAGTTTTGTGGGACGTGAGAGACAAGTGCCTCAAGGATGACTTATGCTTTTCCACTCAAATTTTCTAAAAACCGAGACAAAACTGGCAACAACAACTCATTTCAAGAATAAACCAGCAAATATTAGACAAACAATGCGCACAAGCAGGAAAAAGCCCGTTGTGCTTCTGTATATGTACATATGTCCTCCTATACCTATGAAATAGATAGATAGACAGACATGAGATCCTAAAGCCAAAACTGCTCAAACTGAAGTTGAGAAAACATGTCTTGCATCCTGACTCTACCGCTTTCTACTCAAGTCTTAAATGTCTTCGACTCTGGTTTATAAATACAAAGTCCCGTCATCATGTTCAGTCTTGTGACAGCTAGGCTGGGCAGAGAGGAGTTAGAAGCAATTCAAAAACTGATCCTTCATCTCATCTCCTCATCTGATTAAAATGACTATGAGTCGGCATCCGCATCAAGCTCCGTGTGGAAAGGCAAAAGAATTAGAGTTACCTCTTTTCTCTCCCATCTCGCAAATCAAAGCAGTTGTCTCGCTCCTCATGTCATCACAAGCATCATCATCATGATCACAATATGTACAACGAAAATCTTTCAATTCCTTACGGATACCGCACACGCTATATATTAATTCGATGAGAGTGTCAGCCTTTTATTCCCTTGTGGGACTTGGCTTCCTCCAAAGTCTCTCCCCTGCGACCTCTTCTAAATAACATGCATTCTCTCCCAATTTTTTTTAGTTACCATATGCAAATTCTATACTGTTTCCGGGTGCCAACTAAGTGAGTAAAGCCAAAAAATGTATGGAAATTGGCACTAGTCCTTTGCTCATTTTTAATTTCTCGTCGACATATTTTGGGGCAGGTGAGAGATGAGCATGCCTCACAACCAGATATGCAAGAGGGTGATGAAATGATGAGCCAAGAGGAAGTAAGACATTTACACACAAAAAACTCTTAATCAGCCAACATGCCTTTTTATATTCATTTCCTTGCCAAATGGTTAAACTCATCATACGTAGGTAATACGTATGTATCATTTCTCTCAAGAGTCTCTTTCCTCCATTCTTTTTTTTTGTTGGAGTCAAGTCTTGCAAAGTTTGTGTTTTGCTTTGGAACAATATACAATAGGCTGGCATGTTGTTGTTGAGTTGAGAACTTACGTAGTTAGGTTGTAAAAAGTTGACATGGTCGTGAAAAACTTTGTCGCCATGTTCTGTTCCGTGCTTTCTTTCTTCCTTGTTGTGTGCATTAAAATGGTAGTCGTCGTCAGCAGAAGCGGCAAATGGTCGTCATCAGGCGATTTAGACTGGAAAAAGTTGGCCTAAGACAGTGCTTCTCCTCACTTTCTTCCCTTCTATTCTTCATCCAGTGAGAGAAAGAGAGAGAGAGCTTTTGCCCTTGTCACTTTCACTTTGCTCGGCCTCATATGAATACTACTGGGCATTTGAAAGTGGAGAAAGTAGTCTGCCATAAATAGACAAATACAGATACATTTCTATGCATTATGAAGCGGGCATGAGAGAAAAAAGTGGTAAATGTAGCGTAAGCATTTTCTTATGTAAACATCCGCTGTGTGCTTTCTTATTCACAGCAGTACTCGTACAACTCCTACTCGCTGTCTTGTAGTCGTCACAAGGAAAAAATATTTTGGCCAGAAAAATGGACATAAACATGTTATTGTTTTTTCAAGAAAACAAATGAATGAATATTTTACTCTTTAAAAATGAGAGCTTGG
>JAHZNG010000090.1:0-10582 GCA_027744375.1 Orchesellides sinensis
GATGATTGTGTGAAAAAAATGGTTGCTCAGATTTTGGTGCTTTATGAATTTGATGATTGAATACAGTGATTCACCATACTATTAATTAATTACCGAAAAATAAAAGCTTTAAATGTTACAAACATAATATGGCAAAGGGTTGTTTTGCTAAATTACGTGTGTAAACGAAAAGCAGAGGTTGAAAGGAAACGAACCTAAAAAATTGGAGATTAGAGCGTATAGGATAGTCGTATATAAAAACTCAGAAAATGGTAGGAATGGTATCTTATGTAATACCTTTTAAATCTCAGAACAACCAGTGACATCAGAAAATGTAAACTTTTTAGTATTCATAATAAAAAAGAAACGTTAGAACTTGCAAAAACACACGTTCTAACATTCTGTTCTGTAGAGTTTAAAGAGATGTACAAGCAACCCCAGACCGGAAAGGAATAAAATAAATACGAATTTTTCTGATTAAAATAATACTAAAACCTTACACACTAATTTCTATTTAAAATGAACATCATGAATCATTTTTATTTGGAATTATTATTTTTTCAGTACATGATCATTTATTTTACCTACAGTATATTTATATTATTGCTGAGTCGAAGAGTAAATCTGAAGAGTGATTTTTACAGTAATATTATTACCTATTCACTATTCACATGTATTTTTACACAAGACGAAAAATGGCAAAATACATAATATTGCAAATATATTAGACAAATAACAACAACGTTGCTTCTTTTCTTGTACTACTAATTGTGTGCTGATCATCATCTACTTTACGCATACAGGAAATAAAACTAATGAAAATGATAATTACTCACACCATTGATTTTTAAGTACAATAACGGAAATGACTACGTAGTCCATAACATATACCTACCTAAGTTTAGCGTTTCCATTCAATTAAATCTCACCGGTTTCTCACTAATGATGCTATACAAACGCGTTTTCTTTGTTTATTTATTGGAGCTAGTTTGTTGCATTATTAGCAAATAAACTCAAGTTAAAAATTACTACAGTCTTCTACCACATTATAATTTAAATAATCTCTTGAACTAAAAGCATACCAGAACACAAATTTAACAATATCTATCGTATGTCTGTGGATATAGCCATGTACAACCTAAGTTCTGTTTCTGTATTCCGAACTCAATAATAATACCAACCCAACCCAACATCTCTTGCCTCTTGCCCAAATCCATACAACTTTCCCCATATTAGATGAAGCACATATGTCACAAAAGTATCCGAAATCTCATATAGATATTATAATAGCTGATACAATACAGATATAAATGTAATTAGCGTAAAATATATTTGGGAAAGGAGAAAGTGGTAAAGGTGTGATGTTTTAATTGTGGTATTTATATTCATAAAAGTAAATTATGTGATATATTTGGTTTTTATTATCAGGTCACAGGAGAGCATTTTCACTATTCACAAATACTTTTCAAGTTATTAACTGTCGCGTAATATCTTTCACTTTCCCACATTGCAAACAAACCTAGCTACTCACATCACCTTTTTCTATTGTAAATTGTAAATAAAAGATGAATGACATCAAAAAATCTATATAATAATTGTACAGAACGTATTTATTACAAAGCAAAATATACGTGTATGCTTAGTTATTCTCTCATTATACTTATCTATTAATATGCAGCGACCGGATTACAATACTTTTTTTATTGTTGTTTTTCAATACATTTCAGTCCCAATCATATTCATATCAAACCGACGAAAGTCCAAAGACATTACTTGCGCGTATAGAGTAGATGTATGGAGCATACAACTTGTTAAAACATCCTAAGTCTTTCAAGTCATTGCTTATCTCTGCTTGTATATTCCTAAAAGAGTTAAGACACTGAAACGAAAAAGGGGTTTATTTAATAATCGTAAGAACAACTGGGTTCTCTATTAAATACTCTTTTGGCTTCTAAGTAAATGTATTCACGCATAATTATAAAGACTTGCGAAATGCGGCGAAGACATTTTAAAATCTATATAGAATTACAACACCAAATTCTTCATTTCACAGTTTCATTAGTACAGTTGGCAAATTTAAAAGTTACTTCGTATATAAGTTCGAACTTCGTATACACTAAATGGATAAATAAATCTAAAGACGACTAAAACATTAAAGCTTTCTTTCAATATAACAGCTTTGGATGATTCGCTTTATGTTTGTAACTTCAACATTTCTACTTATTCTTTGTGAACTAAAATGCGTTTTTATAATTATGATTATTACGTTGAATATACAATGCATTTTCTGGTGAAAGTCTTCGAAAGGTTATACATATATCATCAACTCAGAAAATAGGACGTTCCAAACCAAAACCAAAATACCTTTTTGAAGCTTAAATTATTTGCACAAGAAACAGAACCAATTCTAGAGTAAAATTTACTTTTTCAGATACTGGTGGATTGATCTTATCCTCATTAAAGATGAACGGTTATTCCCACATAACTGTCTGGAATTACCACACTGCTGCCTATCAGACATAATTTTTTTTCGGTGGGTTCTGCCTAATATTATCCTTGTGGTGTGTATGTATTTAACTTATCAATTAACACAATATTGTAATATAGAAATTAAAATATGTAATTAAACTTGTTGAAATTGAAATTGTTACACAGTCAAGAAAATGATTTTTAGCTTGGTTCTAAATAAACTACTCTTATTTTACGATGCAATGTAGCATCAAAATGCACATATTTAAATTCCTTCTTCATTGGCTGATACAAATGCAACTAATTTTTTCTAAGTCAAATCACTCCATACGCCTGAACTTTGTCGTCGCATAAGGTCCTCCTTGTTGAGGTCTACTACATTAATATCTTTAAGATCCGGAAGAAGATCTACAACCCCGGAGTCATTTGATGTCCGTCTGTTTGTGCCACTGCCCGCAGAGGCATCCGGACAATTACCACATTCACCGGATGCGGGGAAAGGAGCAAGAAGATTGTTACTTGCTCCTGACGATGACGCTATAGGCGGAGGATTTTTTCGCCATGATTCTATTCTTCCAACATCCTCCGTTACAACAAGGAACAGCTCCTTTTCAGGCGATTTCAGTTCACTTCTGAGGTATTCTATTAAATTGTCTGTTGTGCCTATGGATTCCGGTTTATCAAATTTGGAATCTAGATTGTAGTAGTTGCTTCTTCCAGTATCTTTTTCTGTGATAGATGGCAAATTTCGAATTGCCACCCAATGTTTGCGTTTAATGGGTAGGGCCAGCCAACCCAACCTACAATCTGACGGAATATTTAATATAAATCCGTAAATGTTGTCAAAATTTAACTCTTCCGAAGGGTCTCTGTAAATATACAATGAGGGAATATATGTTTAAATTTCATTAGGTTTTGAACTAATTTTAAAAAAATAAAACAAGCCAAATATCAACATATAATTTAAAAAACAAAACCAAGATTTAACTTAATTTTCAATGACTCTCAACAAACTATTATATTGTATTAGCAAATATTACTGTAACTCAATCTTAAACTTAGCTTACCTGCTTTTCATGATAAATTCCTGATCGCATGATTTTAATATTGGCAGTGCCAGTTCCTATACGATCACAGTTACTTGATTTGGTGTCATCAACTTGGATCAGGGTAGCACGTCGCCTTTGTAAATTATCAATCAAATGGGAATCGTCGATGTTGGAAGCTCTCGCAGTAGAAATGGAATTCGCCTGGACTAATATATTTTTGTCAGTACTCTTTTTTTTATCTTCCTCCAAGCGCTCATCTAATCTCAACTCTTCTTGCTGCTGATAACCCAAGAGTTCCTTTTCATTTTCATTCCTTTTTAGCAAACCATCTTTCTTCGTCTGCGTTTCCTCAGTAGCTACCTTCACTTCCTCAGAAGACCTTACATTCCCACTACAACTCTCAGCAGTATGTAAAATCCCAATAAAAAACAAAAACCCTTTACTTATCCGTTTCTTCCACAAACCAGCATACGTATTCCCCTTACTTCCTCTCCCCCTTTTGTACTTATCCTGTTGACGATTCTCTATCCTCCAAGTTTTCTCTAAAGCTGCCGCCTCCCCGCTGACACAAACACCAACTTCCTGACGCCGCTGCTCTTGCTCTTCAACCGATGATTTCCTAGGCAAGTCTAAGTTACCAACTATAACTGAATTTAAACTAGACACGTTACGACTATATCGCCCTGACACGGAAACTACACGTGACACTTGGACTACTACTTCCTCTCCAGTTACTGAATCTCGTTTGCCTGCCGCGAGAATTCGCATTTATACTCTTTTCTTCAGCTTTAGCAACCCTCCAATTCCTACACTTACTCCAGGCCAGCGTTTTTCTATCTAATGCAACCCAGTCCCAGTTCCAGCGACGAAAATTAAAGAAACCAAAACTAAAAAAAATAAATTACAACAAATTAAAATTCATTCACAATACCAAATCACAAACACCACTCATCTTTAATTAATTTATTACCTCTCCCATTTAAACACCTTCACACCAACCCTTATACAAATTTTTTTTAAACGAAAACTAAACAACTGATAACGTTTTTTTATTCCAAAATAAAACGCCAAACTAAACCATTAAAAACACCCCCTTAAAAGTACTTTAACGCCTTCCTCACTCAGCGACGCACACTGCTCCAGTCACCAGTAAATGCTCCGTTCACTCTTCTGGACTAATCACCATTAAAACTATTGTTATGTTTTAAATTCACTGGTGGTTTCACAAACTACAAAACAAATTAATAAATCTTTATGTGTATTTACAATATACACATAGTTTTTATTATACACAACAAAATATAAATATACCTTGTTGTTTTTTCATCAAACTACATCATATGACATATGCGTACACATAATATCTTGTGTGATATTTTTACGATATTTTCATTCATACAAAAAATGTACATAAATACACATCAAAAATGTTGAAATACCTACCTACATCTTTTGTATACACCATTACAATTGTACATGAGTTTTTGAACGGCCCGCGGTACATGTGCATATACCAAAATGTACACAGAGAGACCGGACTGTCAAAATAAGATACACAACACAAGTGCATTTGCTAAAAGCACTTTGCACCAGAGAGAATGAGATAAGGATATTTTTTGTACACATAAAAATGCATTTACATATTATGCACTTCATATCTAATAAACCCTTTGCCTTGCCCTTATTTGCAGGTTTACATTTTAAAGTTTTTTTAAAAAAATATGTCAAGAAGTCATCTCAATATTAATTTTGTCCAGTGAAAGTAATTTATCCAGTAGAGTGAGTCATTTTTTGTGTAATATATGCATGGAGAAAGCTTCCCTGAATTTACATAGGTATATACTTACGTCCGGGGAAAGCGGAGGCGTCTGCATGTGTAAATAACACTGCAAGGGTGTCTAAACACTGCGACTGAATTTTTTTTTGCTGACTCAATAAATAGATTTTGGCAAACATCTGTAATGTTTTGCAATGATCATAATCAGATAGGTTAGCAAAAAGTGATGTTATGTTGAAATGAAGGTTTGATGGGAAGTAGATATCTCAAAATATTTTTTGGCAAATGGTCACGTCTTGTCCATCAAATTTTTCCTTCTTGTGATGATCTCATTTCATAACTTTTTATGTCTGGTCAGGATAAAATAGGAAAATAACTAGTTTTTTGGTTCAACTATAAAGTGTTCGTGGATAAAATATTTGCCAGTGATGTTTTGGATAACAGTGAATAACAGTGAATAAAGGTAAGGTGGGCTAAATTGATAATTTTAATAATTTCATTTGATTTAGGAAGAGCTGCGTGGTTTTAACTTTGAACTTGGTTGTTGTTGTTGTCTTTACAGAAATCAGAAGAGTTATTAAAGAATCGGAAGTCGGACATCGGATCAGGCTAGGATAAATGATAAGGAACATGTGAAGGGGTGCTATGAGGAATTGGACAGTGTAATTTTAGATAGGTGAAGGGCCAACAAAACGTAAATGTGTATGTATAATTGATAATTAGCGTATTTTATGTAATGTTATTACAGTTTTCTTCTTTCTGTGTACTTTTTAACAGATAGTTGGTCAGATAAGAGGTTAACTAGTTAAAGCTGTGTAGAAGGTTGTCAGTCATTGAGACGCAAGAGGGGAAAGTAATCGAATATTGGAGTAAGGATGAATGACTCGGTGTATAACTCTACAACAGTAAGTTATGAGAATCCTGGGACAGGCTCAGGCTCGCCCAATTGTCGACCATGGAATCTATCAGAAATGGTTTCACCCCCGGTTTCCCGTACAAAATGGTTCCATTGGACGCTACTTATTGGTGGAGTGCTGTCTTTGGTGTTCGGATTAACAGTTTCTATCCTTGGGATTTACAGTCATTTCAAAACTCCCGAGGCTGGAAATGGTATAGTAGAACAAAGTTGATAAGGGCAGTTTTACGAAGATTGGTCAAATTATGGGTATAAAGTCTTTTAATGTTATATTTTCTGGTTTCAATATACTTAGGGGACAATGAAGAATCTCCACGTTCAGGATGGATTGCAGCATTGTTGGGCTTAGTAGTTGCTGTCCTTGGAATCTTCCTTCTTTTGATTGGTGTTCGGATTAACAGTTTCTATCCTTGGGATTTACAGTCATTTCAAAACTCCCGAGGCTGGAAATGGTATAGTAGAACAAAGTTGATAAGGGCAATTTTACGAAGATTGGTCAAATGATGGGTATTAATTCTTTTAATGTTATATTTTCTGGTTTTAATATACTTAGGGGACAATGAAGAATCTCCACGTTCAGGATGGATTGCAGCATTGTTGGGCTTAGTAGTTGCTGTGCTTGGAATCTTCCTTCTTTTGATTTATTGTAGGCTTACCAACAACCGCTTTTTCTGTCACCGTTTGTCTAACACAAGAAACGCACTCAGGAAGGTTATTACAAAACCCAGATTTCACAACGCACAAGACAGTCGTGGGGCCAATTTGCTTGCTAATGAGCCAAGCAGTTTTCAGCCAACGCTATCAACTCAGTATGATCCTGTGCCCGATATCAACTATGGTCAGACCAATGGGGACATTTCGGAGGAGAGGGCTAAACTGATGGCACATGAAGCTAAGGAAGGGTAAGTCATTTTTATGGGGATAATTCATTTGTTAAGTTTGAAAGAAAAATTGTTTTGAATAAATTAACATTGTGATCGTGTTATTAACAAGTTTGAAAACTGTTTAACACAACTTTTATCGGTTGCGTTGTTGCCTTCAGAATTGACGACTTACCAATTTCGTCATGTGAGAGGTTGCTAACAAGCGATTCCACTGGAACGTCCTCCTCTACATCTAATTCCGTATCCAAAGATCCTCGGATTGTGCTTCATCCATTTGCAAAAGCCTAAACGCCAACCCCCACCCAAACCTTCAAAAAAGTTAACAAGGTTGTGTGTATAACTACAAAAAACCCGCTTTTATTTTTATATTCCGTTCGCTGTACTCCGTGTTGTGTGTGTGTGGTTGGTTGTTTATCTATATCAAACTTCGCCATTGTTTTTACTTGGACTTGGACTTCTCTTGATGAAATATTTACACTTCATGTAGACTCAACTTTTTAATTTCAGGTAACAAAAGTACATTTATGTCTAGGTATACAATAGTTTTGTCATTGGATGTTCTTACTTATCTTTAATTTTTTGTATTTTGTCATGTGATGCTGAAGTTGTAAATGCTAATAATACTTTTTACATTTATTTGAAAGGCGAAAGGCTAGTTTTGACGATGACGACGACGAACGCTTAGAGTTTGATGAACCACATGATATTAGAAATGCTTATAAAAGTGGACAGTATTTTGTCATGTGATGCTGAAGTTGTAAATGCTAATAATACTTTTTACATTTATTTGAAAGGCGAAAGGCTAGTTTTGACGACGACGACGACGAACGCTTAGAGTTTGATGAACCGCATGATATTAGAAATGCTTATAAAAGTGGACGAGTCCCTGGGATGGAATGGGGCTATATTGGCGATCTTCGTCGGACTTCCTCAGTACGTGACCATCAGCAGCCCACTCCGTCGCATTACAAACCCCGACATTTTGCAGGTCATGGATATGGTCCTGGCACAAGTTCAAGGAGTCATGCCGCTCCTCTTGCTTCAATGGAAGAAATCACTCCATCATTGAGATCATCTTTTGCTAGTGTACTGATGTATCCACCATCTTCTTGGGGTGGTAGTGACGAGTCCCTCCCTTCAGACTTCTTTGCTACTGACTATGAAAACGGCTCTCTAAAAAAACAGGGTAGTTTCTCAGCTCTGTCTGTACAATCTGATTTTCAGTAATAATTTAAATTTTTTATGCTGCTCTTTTGTCTGTAACCGGAAAAGGCGTTAATCTCTTCAAGTTTTTACTAAACTGTTTATCAAAGTTTAAAAAGCAGTCAAACGAAATCTAGACGTGTTATGTGTTTTATGTCGTAGTATTTGTTAAGTGTCTTGTAATGTAAAATTTAACCACGTTGAATGCGCAGTTCTTAAAATAAGCAGCTTAAATTATAAAATCACTGACCAAATAAAATGAAAGTATGAAAGAATTACCTAGTATTAACTAGTGAATAAAGAAGCCCTTCAAAATGTTTGCGTACATAAATAACAGCATGTAGTCCTTTTAAATAGTTCTTTAGTTCTTTCTAGTAGTGTAATTATTGTAACACCCGCAAAGCGTGTGAATTATGAATCTTTTTCATTTTTGTGACTGAATAAGACTTTGAAACTTGAGCATCGAAGTTAATATGAATTTTAAATCTCAGCAAAGGTATATCACCTATTGTGGCACAGTAAACAAATTGATAATTAATGTACACAACGCGCATTTATTAATATTAATGTATGTGAATAAATTTATTACAATTTTTAACTAAAATTAAAACTATGTATTAAAACTATGTGTATCAGTGGAACCAGTCTATCGTATCATGGAATTTTACCAGATCTAGATAAATGTTATTTTATAACATATTTACACGTATTGTTAGGAGATAATTACATGTACATATTTCGCTGAACTGTGTTAATGTTTAAAATTGGTTCGTAAATGCTTTGCAAATTTAAGGCAATGCTTATTGTGTTAAAAAAGTATTTGTCTTATAAAGTTGGAAAAAATAAAATTGCAAATTGCAAGTTATCTATTACCTCATTGATAGATGGGTGTAAATGACTATAACAATAAAACTTTCGACTTCCTACACATAAGGTATCATCTTTATCACACATAAAAAAACTAAAACATCAGTTTACAACACAATATTTTTATTCTAAAATGAAAAACTAAATTGGCGATCTTATAAAAAGATAATCAATATCCGTTTAGACAAAGTAGTTACTTACGAAATGGAGTTACAGTATGCTCTAATTTTATTGTCTGAGTCTGATTCTATGTAAATTCTTTTTTGTTAGTACTTTCTGAATTTGCAAAAATATATTGAATGTTTCATTTGCTTGACGCAACGTGTCTATCAGTAGTCTTTAAACTGACTTTATGGCATATCGCTAAGAGACAAAACTTTACACTTGAAGCTACATGTCTGAAGTGTCTGTCATTTAAGCCATTTTTTAGTATAAAAATTACTTTTTTTCCTAAGGGACCTCGAGGTCCCCTAGGTATTCTTTGTCAAGGAATTCATAAGTCAAAATCTTGTTTCGTATCACACTACCAAAGAGTAATATGAAAAATGAAAACGCTTATGTATTATCTGCATTTATTATTTATACATAATATTCAGGATTAAGCATTTATAAACAGGGCTGTTACAAAATAACGATCCATAATTTACATGCATAAAATATATTTATATAATATAAATCTTCTCTTCACATCAGTCTTTCCAATTGGTTCATTAAATATCTCATTGGTTTGATGGTTGATTTGTATCAGCAACAACTGACTCAGGGGGAGGTATCGGCATTTTTGAAATAATTAAGTGACAAAGATCGTTGTTAGTAAGTTGCATTCTACTGGTAGATTCCTGTGCAGTGGACTTGGCGTTGACTGTTTTTGGTACGTTTTTTTCAGCAAGCTTTAAAAGTTCTGAATACGACATCATTGAAGTTACGTCCTTCCCATTAGAATGAAGCCCTTTCTTACATTTTTCTGATCTCAGCAATTTCCTTTTCTCATTCTTTCCATCGACTTGGCGGTGCAAACTTGGTAAAAGGCATTGAATATTGGGGTGGTTTTTATCGCACATTTTCACATAGCGCTTCTGACAGTCTGCAGTTATTGATAACCGAAGAGGATGAAGACAGCAGCTCGAATCAATTTATGCTAACACTGGTAAATGTAATGAAAGAAACGTCAACATTCAATTGCCATTTAAATATAAGCTATAAATACGCATAAAATACGATTAAGTTATTATTACAGTGCATGCGTATTCTTTACCTTTTTAATTGATATGGGCAATTTACGGTGTCGACTTCCGGTTGCAGAAATTGGAATAGCTTCAAAAAATACAATGATAACACAGCAGATGATGCAGATCTCTCACTTCAAACTCGTACGAGTGAGCAGTGGGCTAGCTAAGCAGTTGAATTCGCGCGTCAGTACTTTTGAAATGTTTGATTT
>JAHZNG010000091.1:0-10598 GCA_027744375.1 Orchesellides sinensis
AGTTGTCATTTAAATAATAAGCAAGCATTATTTTTTAGGCATGAATACTTACTGGAGGGAGAGTTGTCGGGAAGAAAGCCGTATTTCCAACCATGTTGAAAAGCATATAAAAAATCGTTTATTGAAAACTTCCTCTGATTATCTTCACACCAAAATTAGTTTTTGGAAGGACAGTTTGATCAGTGAAAACTACACAGATCATTTCATGTTTCTATAAACTCAGATGCAGCACATTTATAGATAATCTGTATTCTGACTGTTTTTTAATAATCGTAAATGATATCACATTGCAACATTATTTTTTAAACTGGCATTACATTGTTGCTTTCTCAGTTTATGTATGAAACGGTAGACTAGAAGATATACAGTGAAATATTCTGCTGAAAACTTTGATGCTGATGCACTTTCCCCGAGTCTCACAAATGACCTAATGCATGCTAAGTTTATTACCACAAAACCACAAGTGGTCGGGGTGTTTTGAAACTTGGAGCTCCTACTCTCACTCACAAACGTACTCCCACACTTTCACACACACAGGAAAAGTTCTTTGGTGCGCTTTTCCTTTCCCAGTTCTCAAATAAAAACAGCTCCTTTCATTTCTTTCCTCCTCTCCTGTCAAAATAAAAGCCACAGGTTGGCTCCTTCTTAACCTTCTCAGTTTTTTTCTTTTTGTTGGTTGGATCTTTTTATATTCTTAAGATGAAAATAAGAGATAAAAGTGGATTTCCAGCTCACTCTGTGGTTTTTCTTTACTTCCGGTTCAGCCCATTTCTCGCAGGCAACCGTTATCTTCCACTCTTGTGGTGACTGCTCCGTCCTCTTCTTAATACTCGTAATAACCTCAACTAGCAGTTAAATTATGTGCTTTTTTCCACAATACAATATATTTATCAATCCTATTTTTTACCGGAATTATTTATTTAAATAAGCATATCTATATTCTCACGTTGCACCAGAACTTTCAGTTCACCTCAAGCCAACTTTTTATTAAGATGCCCACCACAACATACACTTTTACTTACGAAGAAAAAACTTGCTCCTAATTTTTTTCCTCCTCACAACTACTACTCCACAAGGAAAAGAAATTTGAATGAGGCTGGGAGCCACAAGAGATTGACATATAAGGCTCCCACACACACACACAACACAGCCCAAAGAGCTAACCAACGAAACGACCCAACCAAAGCCCAAGAAAGCTACCACACACAACAGCCACAGCAAGTATTTTCATATATGTATGTATATAGCACATCCCAAAAAATCTCTAACACTTGAACAATTTTTCCATATAAAGAGCATACCCATATATTTTTTGTTTTCTTCAATGAATAATCATATACATGCTTACTACCGGGTTCACTCTCTGCTTTCTTTATCATCATTCCATACTTGGTATTCTTGTGTGCCAGGCAGAGCAGGCTTGAGGAGCAGAGTAATTTTTGGTTGGGAGTATGGGAACCCAGTAAAGTTTGGCTGGCCAAAAAAAGGAGGGATGTTTTTGGGGTGTGAAATAAAAAAGCAAAAAGAAGAACCATGGCATGTATAAAAAAAGGGAGAGAAAGAGCATATAGTATATAGCAAGCATCCAAGTATACACATAATACCATATTATCGTCATCATCTTTTTCCTCCTCCTCATCGTCTTCCTCATCATCATCAACATAATCTAGATCTCTGCATATATACCACGCGTTGTGTACTATATGGTGGTGGTCTTTGCAGTGGTTCAAAAATACGATGGTTCGTTTCGTGGTAACTGTTCTATGTTCAGTCTGCATATATGTGAATATATCTCTCTGTCTCTCTCCCCAAAAAATACATTGGAGGTTGGTGAAGGAGAGAAGAAGATGCAAGCCAAAGCCAAAAGACACACGAGGTTTGGGGAAAAAGAATGAGAAAAGAGAGGAAGGAAGACTTTTCCTCGTATTTTTTCCCGGTGTGTTGAAGATATGAAGGGAAGTATGCCATGAACACAATGCTAAGGAGAAGGAGGTACTTTTTTGATACGGCATCTATCTACCTACACATTTTTTACGGGCATAATGATAATCTTGAAGCCGTTTTTTGGGAGACTCAAGCAACCCCAACAGAAAAAAGTGGAGGAATGGTGTGTAGCATGCATTTACCATGCCGGGTGTGCGGTGTGGTGTGATATAGTGTGGTACCGTGGTAGGACGCACGACGACGGTTGTACTTAGTGGTGCTGCTGTGGCAATGCCATGGCAAGCCTTAAATGTGGTACGGAGTGGTACCCCTCTCTCTCCATTCCTATCTCTATCTAAATAACATGGGAAAAGAAGAACGAGCTGTTTTTTCTTTCTTCGAATGGTGAACTGCAGCAGCTGGATGGAATAACTCGTATGCTTTCTCTCTAGTTTTTTTACTGCGTCAGGACAGAATATTGTGCTCATTACAAAGAGGGGCATAGGCCATGCGTTATTTGCTTCACATTATTACAATGATACATAGTAAGTGGTGAAGTGATATTGTTCCTGGCTGAGAATATTTTTGGTACTCCTCATGTGGCATTCCTTTCCAGAATACTAAATACCTGGTTGGTGTGATGCTGGGGTGAAAAGAAGGGAACATTTTTGGTAGGAAGAGAATGCATATGGACGTATGCATGGGCTGTCATACGTATTTCTTTGCAGGGGAACACAATAGAACAATGCGGAGTTTTGTTCACTATTATGATTTATGCAATGATGAGAAGGACAGGTAGATTAAATATATTATGCATTCTGTAGCTACTAATTAATTTCCATCCTTTTTTGCCTTAGTTTCATTTTACTTATATATCCAATCTAACAGAAATGAATTTTGAATCAGTAGTATTGTTTCAAACACAGGTGAGATGAAGCTAAGCTAAATATTTCATGTGATGATTTTTAAAATTGAACCAATCTAATTGCCAACCACCTCATTCAATTTACCAATATTTACATACTTATTCGTACATGTGTATAAAAGTTAAAATGAAAATGATTTTTTTTAATTAATTAGGTAGTTTAAAAACGGTTATAAGTTCACCCAAATATTCTACCTGTAAAAAGTTATCGCCACATAAACAGCTTAAATCGGTTTATGTACATACATCGTACACCTGTTTTAAACTGCTGAAGCATGTGTATGTGTAAGGCGATATTCATAACATATAAGTTTTATGTTCATTATTAAGACGCTTTTCTTCTTTGCTATTCCAAATTTTTATTTCCTTATCGTTTGCTTACTTTCATGTCTTTCATGTCGTTGGCTGGTATCATTGGGGGTAGGTTTTTTGGTTGCTCTATCGAACCACACTACTGGCTTTGCCTTTAGTGGGCGGTGGTAAAAAAGTAATGTATGGGTACTCAGTGAAGGCATAAAAAAGAAATAAGGGACATATGTATTTGTATTACTATGAACATGTACATTATAAATGCTATACATGCTTGTAAATCACAAGGAAATTCTTTTGTTGGTATATGTGTTGTTGCAAGCAGGCTAAGCTTCTTTAGAAAGCAGTGACTCTAAGAAGCAAACGAGAGGAAAGCCAGAAAGATGTATAAAAGTAATAATAATAATAACAGCCTGTACAAACTACTACATTATTATAAAGCAAACGAGAGGAAAGCCAGAAAGATGTATAAAAGTAATAATAATAACAGCCTGTACAAACTACTACATTATTATATCCTAACCATGCATATCTGTGTGCAGAGAAAGGAGGAGAAAGCTTATGGCAGTCGGAGAAAGGAGGCGGATTTTCTTGGGAAAAGTTGTTCTAAAAAAAGAAAGCGGAGAAAGTCGGGCTCCTCTCGCGGTTCACTGGGTTGCCCAAAAGTTTGGTTGCACAGAGCGAGGAGAAAATATATGTATGCATGCATGCTTGGCTGAGAGAGAAGTATATTATGTTCCGCTAAGTATATTAGACATCATGCATCTGCTTCTCCTGAGATGATGATGATCATGGTATAGCGGTAGCACACTCTATGGTAAAGTTCTCTGGCCAAGGCAAGCCAAACCGTGGAGAAAGCTGAGCAGCATACTGCAGCATATACATAGCAGTGAAGTGAAAGCAGTTGGAGACTGAAGTGGCTTTGGATCTTGGAGAAAGCATAGCGTGTACATTTTTACTAAGCATGAAGAAGACAGAGAGGCTTGAGGGATTTGAGGCTTGCGCGGCCTACCCAAACCTTACCTTTTTACATCTTTTCCAACTTTCTCGGAAATCTTCGTTTATTCTTCCCTTCCTTCTTTTGCTTTCTCCGCCGAAAAATCATATAAGGGAATGCATACGTACATATGTAGGTACTAGTGGTACTGGCGTACTACCAAAAGTGGTACCACGACTACATGGCCAGACTACGAACATACATGCAACGCTTGTTCATCTTCTTTTTTCCCTTATGACCCCATTTCGGGTCTACCCAAAGCAATCCAGTTGTACCCAAAAACGTGGTCGTACTTTTTGGTTTGGTTAGCCAAGCTAGGCAGGCTAAGAAGGAATGGAATAGCGTTGCGTTGTCTGCTTACATATGTTTATAGCGCTAAGCACAGAACTATGCTCCGCTCCTTCTTTCACCTTCATTTTCAGGCTAGCCATAGTTGGCAACCCAACAACGTGGTTGCATTTGAGGATAACCCCTAACTCCCTCCATCTATACACTAGCTCAGATAAAACCTACCTTTTCATACTAAATTCCTATTTCATTTTTACCTTATTCTGGACTGTCGACACCACCTTGTACAAATTTCATACTTATTACAGCTAACCGTTTCACTATATAAATAAAAGTATACCGTGTTACTACAAATTGTTTATTCTCTCCAGAGAATCTGTATCTGACACACAAGGAGATGGCTAGAATGAGAACAAATATGAAACTGATCTTGTTTTTCTCACTCTCCGTGTATATCACCTTTCACAAGTGACACTTTGTATTATTATTACGATCACTTAGTTTTATCCCTTTGCGAGCTACACAGAGACAACCAAAAAAGTATACATAAAATGCATGTCTCGTTGACTTTCTTTTTTTCTATGCCGCCAGTACGGGATGATGGTGACAAGAAAGATGAAAATGACACGGGAAAATATAGGAAGGAAGGAAGCGAGAAAAAAAGAAGAGAGAGGATCGGATGACAAGAATGACACATGTTTCAAAATGCGATCAAGCAACACCCTAATTTCCTCTGTGAATTGGATCTTACAACTTTTGACTGGGAGGCTTTCCCGTTATTTTTTGCTTTGAAGTCGTTTTTTTACAATCGTGACAAAAATATTATGTGTGTACATAGTTTTTGATAGAGCAAATAAAAAAGCAGGAGAGGAAAAATTCTTGTGTACACACTTCTTTCCCCTTTCCTTAAAAATATACATTTTTCCGTGTCGTGCTGGGCGACTTGTGTAAAAGCTAGAGAAGCACTTCATTTCCCCTTCTCTAGTTTTTTTATACTTTGGAACAACTTTGAGAAAAAAAGCCAAGCTGTTGTTCAGTTGTAAAGCTATCAAAATGTCATAAAGCATTTTTGCCGTTTCTTTTGAGCTTATCACGAGGAACGTTGTGCTTTTTTAAACCTCCTTACGACGGAAGAACATTACCGTGCTATGAAAAGAGTTTGTTTTGACAATCCTCCCTAATATGCATGTACATCTGTATAGTTCTTTAGTATTGGAGAGGGAATTTACACATAAGAACATATGCTGCTTCATTATACCAAGACATTTTACCATCATTTTAGACAATAAAATGACAATACTGAATGAGATGATTATCTCTAGATTTGGTTATGCTTTTTCCCTCTATAACTTTGTGGAGAAATCCGTAAAGCGCTAAGAGATTTTTTAGCCTGATGTACCCACACCCACACGTATCATTAGCAGGTTTTACTACGTAGCTGAATTAGATTAATGAACTTGTTTTACATCGTAAAATTTGGGGTCGTTTATAAGAAATTTCGAATCACATATCGTTAACGTACTTGTCAACCGGAAGGAACAATAGAAGGTTAACAAGCATCAGGAAGCGTATTTGTTCACGATAACATCATTTAAGCATTATTTGATGAACCCCTTGTTTTCATTTATCGACCAAATATGTAATAAATACAATATACAATCAAAAAAATCCTCTGAAGACAGGGTTTTATTATTGCTTTTCTCGCAGCAGTCCCACCTTTCTTCGTTCACTACATTCCCAGACAAATGTCGAATTCACACCTATCATTCTTTATTATTTGCACAATACCTTTACTAGATATAACATATTACCTTATCATTCATCTGCTCATCATCGTTTTTAGAATGCAATTATGGCGCAAATGGTTGACCAACTAGGACTACCGCCGTTACCACCAATATACATACATGGCTAACCTGTCTTGGCTTACTTTTTTGGTAATATTATTAGTATCATATTATCAACCGTATCCAATTGTAATTTTGTAATGTTCCTTATTCACGTCATGTCATGTGTGTCACCTGCTATACTTTTGTTGACTGAAAAGGCTGATTTTTTACTCTTTCTCATGTCCTTTGCTCTTCCGCTATTCTCGTCATTTTATATTAACTTCCCCAAACACTGCTAGAGGCTTGCTCGTGAAAAGCAAACAAACTTCATTCCGTTTTCACTTTTGCTTTCACAATAATGCACCGTAGCTCATCTTGTAAATATTGCATGTGTATTCCTCGTATCAAAAGAAATAGAAAAGTAAATATCCCAAGAGGAATTTTTTACTTGTATGTATTATTAGCATACACTTGAACGTATATGCTCAAAACACCTATAAAAGTAGGGTTTAGTACATGAGATCAAGCATATACTTGTCAACCGTTTTATTTATCCAAGGAAAATGCTGAATCCATTTTGCTTACTTGCTTATCTTTATACATGCTCATGATACATTACCATGTACCAGTTCGTAATAATAAAATATTCAGTTTTATTTACAACCATTCAATATTATTCAATGTCATGTCATCATCTTTTCATCCTCCAACCAGTATGCTTCATATATTTTTGTATCTGTTCATCTCATTATTTAAACATGAAGGAGAATACAGAAAATAAGGTAAGGATGTACATGTAATACATCATCACATGTATGATGCATGACTGACTGAACAATAAATACACTGACACAATAAACCTTTTCCATATCCTCGAGCATGCCCTTCTTGTATATTTGCTTCCTTTTTTATTTTTTCACTTTCCCTTTATTATTGTTCCTTCCATGTTCTTCGACAGAGAGCCGACCTAAAGATATATTTTCTCCATGAATGCCTCCAGTAGGACTTTATTTCTGTATATGAATTATGATGATATTTTGTTTGTCATGTGTAGAAGAGACCTGTACAATATTTCACAGTCGAGTTGGTTGCCTTTTACAAAAGAAAAAAAATGTACAATGGAGCAGGAAGGTCAAATACAAGTAGAGATCTCTGAAGAGAGATATAGCAGGAAGGAATTAGGATAACCTAATAAGAGCCTGTGTGAAACCTACAAGGGAAAGGGGGGAATAAATGCGGAAAAAGTTGGCTGGATGGTTTTTCTCTGCTTTTTATTCATAATTCTGTTCAGAGTTTGTTGAACATTGAGTGATGTACACATGAGAAAGACATAAAAGCATTTGGTATGATATGTGATATATGACAATAATATGACAAAAACAAGTCAGTCTAAAATAACCGGCGAAGAATAAATGGATTCGTACAAAATAAGTATATGGATTGTTTAATATCGAGAATATCCAGACTGATTACCTTGTCATTGTCATATTCACTATGTAAATCCCCAGAACTGGATCTGACCTGACAGTAATAGCAAGTCTTTCTGTTCTTAGTATTTTTTACATACCTAGGTATATGTAGGATTGTACGTTGCTACTTTGCTGTTACTTCCATAAAGGCTAAAATTGGATTATTTTAAATTGATTTCTATCTGCACAGTAAAATCTAGTTCTGATGCTCCGATTTTTTCGCATTGATAGTACGATGATATGAGATGAAAACTTCAATCATTAGAAAGGAACAAGGAAAGCCACCGTACGTCTGTTATGTTAGTATGAGTGTAACGTGTATGTATTTTTTGCGCGTACAGTAAAAATTGTCTTATATACGCGAAGAGTGAAAGAAAGCAGGTCTCCTTAAAATACACGTATATAAATAACGTGTACGAAAACAGAATTACTTTGTTTAAATTCAAAAAAATACGAGTATACCAAGAAAAAACGATTTGATGCTCGCTTTACAATTTTCCCATGAAATATTGGATGGATGGTAATTGATAAATAATTTAGCCCCTTTTCCCGAGTTCCGAGAAACTTCTCCCTTTCAATACAATTTAGTCTGGTTTAGAGAAAGCATTGGAAAAAAGGAAACTTTAACTCATTTACCAAGACATGATTACCACTCCACACAAGTGGTAGTTTTCGTTACTGGTGAGGTTTACATATATGATGTGTGATGTGAAGCTAAAATGTACAAGTATGTAATGTTCGTTCACATATGATTCACACTAGTTTATATTTTATACTGCATATAAATGGAATTAGTAACTAATTCCATGAAGCTCGGTTTCGTGGCGTGTGCAATACAAATCTTTAGATAGGGCATAATACACAAATAAAAGATTTTGTTTGGAACAAAATTGGTATATTACAAATACACAAGAAAACAGCACATTAATTTAAAGGTTAGCCTGCATTTTCATAATAATACACAACGGATAAATTTTTTAAAGATGGTTTTAACAAGTGCATTATTTATTTTACTGGTAAATTCCAACTCTGTGAATTTGGACTTTCTCTCATGTAAGTATGGGAGAGAGTCTGGAATAGTAAATGACAGAAAAAAATGAAATGATTACTGCTGTCGTTTTTTGACAATTTAAGCTTATATATTGTGAAGCAGTGATTCTACTACTGATGATCATTTCGCATGAGGATAACTGCTTCTCATTCTTCACGTTTCATTTTTATGTGTATTTCCTTTGTCTTTTTCATTTTCCCTATTCATCTTCACAAAACGAGACAATAGTTGAGAAGCTCATAAAAAGTATCGAAATGTGAGAAAGGGAGAGAAAGAACGGATGAAGTTCAATAAATTACGAATCTTTTTTCTTTCTTTTTCCTATCCAAAAAATAAGTAGATGAATGACTATGGTAAAATGGAAATGGAGATATAAAGGGTTAAAAATGTGAAAGTTCATTGAGGTATGAAAAACAGAACGAACGCGTCTCTTTTTTCGATTTTTCCATTGTTTCTTTTTCAAAAAGGAAATGAAAAAAAAACCTTTCAGAAATTTTCTTTTAAAATATTCATCATGAATAATAATAACAGTACTTTTGAAACTATAAAACTTACTGAGGAAAGATTTACAATAAATCTATATTAAGATGATTGAAACATTATATATGCCTACGGAAAAAACAAATCTTTGTCACGGCACCTGCTCCTTCTCCTTACCTTAAATGACACAATGTGATGGTAGTTCTCCGACAGAAACAAACCTCTCACTTACCGATCAGCCTAAAATCCATAAAATATTAAAAGTCAATGCAATGCATGCGGCGAGAATAATAAGGGTAACCCGTAGAAAACACAAAAAAGAAAACAGGAAACACCACCAAGATTCGTGTGGTCCTCCACACCTCCACCACCAAATAACACAGTGATTCCCATGCATTTTATATAATAGCTTTTAATATTTACTAGCAAAAGCAAGGCATCCTCATCCTTACCCAACGATAATAAAACCGACATGAATGACAATTGACATCAACAATGGAGATGGAATATAACACAGGAGGGCACACATTATTGTTTTTGCAGCATTCCGATTCCTTCCATCTATGCCGAATAAATGACATTAACCATGACCTGAAATTGCCTGATCCCCAAAATTGGCAATAAAAGTGAGCCGTAATGGCAAATCAAATTGGTCGCATGACCTGAAATTGCCTGATCCCCAAAATTGGCAATAAAAGTGAGCCGTAATGGCAAATCAAATTGGTCGTTGAAAAAATAAATATACATAGAAAAGCACATAAAAACCCTCCCTGTGAATGAGCTTCGACTCGTGTCGAATAAAAAAGCATTTGGTTGGCTTGCATTCTCCTCTTCCCGTTACTAGAAGCAAAGATGTCAATATTCAAAAAGTTGGAATAAAGACATTCATTCCAACGGGAAGGAAGGGTAAAAGCTGTGCTATGTTATATCTTATTGAACATTTAAAGGTTTTCTTTGTTTTCTATACGGAATAAACGAAATTACAGCCATTGTCATTTCAAATTGCCTTAAAAAGTGGAAGAATGGCCCAATTCAGAAGTCAAAATTGACATTTGTTGCGAAGATGGGCCAATAACCGAATCAGAGTCGATCTGGTCATCATCCGGTGAAATGGTGGTGTGATGGTGGTGGCAATTGAGGATATACATACATACATGATCGCTTTGTATTCGTAGTATGTCATTCGTAATTGAGGAGGTTATATGTTAAAACATCTTCATTCTTTAATACATACATTGTGCATACATTGCCAATACTCAATTCTGTTTTCAATTACAGAGAAGCAATTTTTATTTTTATATTGCTCTTCTAATGCTTCCGATCCATT
>JAHZNG010000092.1:0-10267 GCA_027744375.1 Orchesellides sinensis
GTCATCATCATCAAGCATCTTGATAATACTACAATTACTGGAGTGCTTAATAGAATACTTACGTTCTATAAAAAGCTTCTTGGTTACTTGTTTTTGTTGATTAAAATTGACAAAATGCCTGAAAATACAAAGGAGCTTATTTTGCGGTTAATTGGCCGCGTCATTTATTATTTGCCTTTTAAAAGTAAAATGGTTCGGTTTTTCTTGATTTTTAAATTTTTCCCCTGAATTTTGTTAATACCTTTCAAATTAATTTACTATAATAATAGGTTATATAATTAGAATATACTATAGTTTAAAAAAGATTATGACAGTAGGAAAAAGTTGGATAGAATTTTGTAATGTAATTTTGATTTAAGTAAATTGCATATGTTTTGCGTATGTATTGTTTATCACGGTGATATAAACCACCATGTGTAATCCAGATTCGGGTATTATTTTGTTGTTATTATTAAGCTTACTCCTGAAAACATTTACCCTCTGTACACTGCATTGCATTGGTTTGGTTAATCAAATAGCAGAAGAGCGGTGTCTCCCTTCCTATATACCACACAAGCAAACGTAACTGATATTATGGCGATGAAATGAGAAGATGAGTTACTCCTGTGGTGCAATTTATCTGGTAAATCTCAGCAGGAGACTGGTAACACTATAGTGAAAACAACAAACGCTCCACATCATACCATATTATACCACACACACGTACACAACACAGAAAGAGAGATAATGCTCTTTATGGTTTTCCTTGCCTTTTTGTTGTTGCTTATGGACATAATGCATGTGTGCTGCTGTTTCTCTAATTTCACAGGAGAAAGTAACAAAAGATTTGTAGTCTGTAACAATGTATGTATCTCGCATAAGTCACAAAACTCACGTATATTTTCACTTGATACATACAACCACATTATAAATCTGATTCCTTTTTACTGCTTATTATTACAATAAAAATGTACAACAAAGAAAGAGAGTCAAACTCAAAATAGGCCTATCAATGTCACCATCACCATACTATAAAAACGGTATCACAAATAGACTGTAGGGGAGCTAAATGATAGGATGTTGGTTTCTGGTATGTTTGTCTTTGTGTCATTATGACTTATTATCAGACCAGCAGAGACGATTTTGGTTCTTTTTCTACTTCATTAGCTGCATGACGCTATTATTATGGTGTCGATGTGTGGTGGTATCTCATTTCACATAGAGACGTCCTTAACGATGTGAAATTCTAGGAGATGCCTTTGAGAGAACGTCTGTGTATGACCGCTAATATGACATTCTACATTTAAACCTTTATAAATAAGCTTTAAATGAACCCAAATTGCGAAAAGGTACAAAATACATAATACTCCCATTATAATTAAAGGTAATATGGCAGCTATTATGCTTTTAACAGATTTTACTTCATTTAAAATATACGTCCTCAGGACTGTATCAGATTATGTAAGCATTCATGATAAACGTGCAGAAACCATGTTGAGCACCCTTTTATAAACATTGGCACAAAAAATTATCGGGAGAAACGCATCCAACACTTTTAGAGAATTAATCATTTTTAACCTGATTTCTTCAAGAGTTACGTACATCATAAATTACGATATATCCAAGTTCTCTCAAAACTGTTCTGGTACACAAAAATTGTGAAGGAAGTTTGTTTGGATGTGAATGAACTTACATGTAGGGAGGGACTGAGGTAACAAGCAAAAATATTTCACATGTGTAGATTAGATTGTAAGTTCTTGTTGAGTTGAAGTTAAACGGTTTGCTCTCAACCTTGTAACTTTTCGTTCTGCCGGGATGGATAGGTAAAGATACCAAACAGCTTGCTTTATATATTACTACTGCTTATTCCAGAAAATGAGTTGTAGAAGATTGTTGAAAAAACTGAACGTGTGGCTCATGATTGTGAGTATTTTTAGATATGCTGTTGACAGCTAAAATATATCAAGTGTAATCATTTTGCGCTAGTATAAACACACTCACCACTTTTCAAAAAAAGATTTTCCCCTTCTGCTACCAACAAGATAAGCAAAACCAAGAAAAACTGAACCATTTAACTTTTAAAAGGCAAATAATAAATGACGCGGCCAATTAACCGCAAAATAAGCCCCTTTGTATTTTCAGGCATTTTGTCAATTTTAATCAACAAAAACAAGTAACCAAGAAGCTTTTTATAGAACGTAAGTATTCTATTAAGCACTCCAGTAATTGTAGTATTATCAGGATGCTTGATGATGATGACGACATGATACCAGTAAAATCCCAGCAGATTACTCGGAGCAGAGTTAGGAACGTCAACAGATTTCTAAAGATAAAGACACACGCCTAATTGTAATATCTTGAAATTTGCGACTTAAAATGTATGATCCTCAAATGATTATAATGATATCGAAACATGCTAGTCCTAAAACTTCTTAAAGTTAAACATTTTCACAAATATAAATTAAATGTACATAGATTAATTCTCGACTCAACGTATAGTAATTTTGAAATTAACATGGTAGTTAGAAGGCTTCCCAACTAAATGCGATATCTCAGCAGGGGTAAGTTATCCCTCATTTAGTTAACGAGGGTATCTGTTTGTGGTTTACACGTGTAATTTTTATACCCAGTTTGTTTAACAACTCCAGGGGATTACACAGGCATCGCATCATAATTCCATTAAGTATGAAAATAATAGCACTAATAGTTCCCCCAAACATATACGGACCTTAATTGCATTTAGCAACCTTATGGGGTCGTGGTAAGTAAGTATGTGGTTAGTGGGATACGGTTGAAGTATTGTGGTGCACAAAGATCAAAGCAATAAAAGAAAATTTGTACTTTTGTTCATCCTTTTTTGCACTACTCTCTTCCAAAACAATATAAAAAGTAATAAGGTTGAAGTATTGTGGTGCACAAAGATCAAAGCAATAAAAGAAAATTTGTACTTTTGTTCATCCTTTTTTTGCACTACTCTCTTCCATATATGTGGAATTATTATATTATTCAGTTCAAATTGGACAAGTAATTTAGTAAAAGTCTATTTGTACTCTTGACTTGATGAAATGAAAGGGTTATTACAGAAACTTACAATTGTATACAATTACATTTCACCGGGAGGATCCCCCGCGTTTACCGAGTTAACTTTTCCTACAAAGTCATTTGTACTTTCTTTACTCATTTCTACAAAAATAGAAATAATGACAATCCTGGTGAGTGATTCCAATCCAAGGTCTCCGTGTGGTAAAATTAGTAAACACGTGCAACTCCCAGGTACTTCAGTTAACTCGCCACATGTAATTTAGAAAGGAAAGGGTGAAATCAAGGGAAACCTCGTCCATTTTCTGTGTTGCTCCCGTTGCAGGTCATGAGCAAATGTTAAAAACCAGGTTGCTTTTCAAAGACTTTCGGTGTTTTTTACCAAGACGTTTTGTACTTTCTACTTAAAAGGTATCATGCTCGGAAAGGTTTGATTGATATGCTGTGGTGATGAAAAACTGAAGCATTTCAATTTTAGTCTCAATTTTTGAATTTGACTTCTGTTGGAAAAATACTAACGTCAGCTTTGAAATCACAATATTTTCCTTCACCGGAGAATAACCGATGGATGCTGAACCCAGAATATTTGATTTTGTATTAGAAGCCATTGTTTTGTTCATCGAAACGAATTTTGATTGATGAGTGTCACAAATATGCTTTTGTTGTACAGGTGAAAGCTATAATATACTATTACATACCTACGCTAATAATAATGTGCACACGCTCTTTTGTTCTTATTTCCTTTCCGTTCCAGTTGAATAATCAAATACGTATTACGTATTCCAAATATATCATTAAACAAGGAATTCTCGGAATATCCCTGATTCGTCATACATACATATATCTCTTACTATGTTTCAAACTGAAAATAGAGCGTCTTTGAAGATGCGATCCAAGGAGGAAGTCAAGCATGAACGTGGTAGCTTTTACTATTTGCTCCTTATGTTCATCTCCGCCTCTACTACTCCGTACATTATTATTACGCTACATTATACATAATATTGGGCAGAGTCAGGCCTATTTTGTTTGAAAATCTCTCCAGATGTAGAGAAATTTTGTAACGTACCAAACATGTCCATGAACATATTCACTGAATAGATTTTCAAGGGAGAGAAAGCACTACGTGAAAATAATATCCTCTGTCATCGACTAGGAACACGCCAGAAACTTGTAATAATGGTTTGTTGGCATTGTTGTTGTTCTCATCATATCCTTCAGCTCGTCATGAAAGTATCGTATTTGTAGTTAATGTATTAAACGAATACACCATGAGATGCCATACAAATATACATACTTCTATATATACCCTTCTTTGGAGAAAGTGAAAGACGAGCGGTGAAGTATGTATTTACACGTAACATTACAAGATTCTTACCATTACCGTATGGTTTCCACCTCAAAGATTCCTTCACAGTCCACGAACCGCAAACATCCTTGTGACTTTGCCCATTACCAACTTATTACATTGTGTCGTGTGTGGCTCTTCTTGCTTTCTAGGGAGTATTACTGGGGAGGAGGCTTTTTTAAGGAGGTGAAAGCAGAAGAGCCGAAGAAAATACACATTGTTAGCCACCTGGCTCGGGTTTGTTCAGCTGGCTGTGTGGAGAGATGCGAATAGCATTATTTTGCACACTAGCAACGTAACGACACAAAAGACTACAATAATAGTGAAAGCATGCAATTATGTATACCACATGTATATACATATATATGCCACCATCATCTTCTCTGCGTGCAGACATATGCTTTCCCATTACTACCGTCGTAATCATCATCAGCGCAATAACAACGGCCGTGAGTATAATGGAATATGGTATGGTGTATAATGTTAAGCAGAGGGCAGAGGAACTTTGCGTAAATGAACCAGTGTAAAAAAGGGATGAGCACAGACGAGGGCAGAAGAAAGCTTGAAGTAGGTACTTATTTTTGTTCTCACTTAAGTTGTTGCTGTTTGCGCTTTGCTTTACGACGCTCCACTTCATTTCCAAGAGAGAAAGCTTACATCACATCACACACGTATTTCACACACACATAACAGGACAGGATATTGTTAAGCTTCTAAATATCCCTTAAGTATGTTTACTGGAGCAGTTATGAATTCCCGTTGTATCTCCTTCCTAACTTACTCCTTTGCTGATCTTATTGGCATTCCCGTAATATGGTAAATATAGTTAAGTCGGTGAAAATCTAATGCATGCTCTGTGTATGTAGGTATATGTAAGGTTAGCAAAAAAGTCAGTAGTAGTCAGAGAGGAGAAAGCAAAGGAGAGGGAGAAAGCGACTGAGCGTGTAAGCATAATAACGCACGTATGTATAAAAGCCCAAGTTTCTTTTGTTGTTGAGAGATGTGCTCGCTCTGGATATGCAGAGGGAGAGAGAGGATGTGCTTCATCTTACGCTTCAAATATTATTATACACGTTAACTTCAGCTATAACAAACACACATTTGTTAACCATAAGGCAGCAGAGTGAAAGCAATGGGGAAATAAAGCAAGACGAGAGAGGGAGAGAGATGGGATATAAAAAGGAAGAGAAAAGTGAGCGCACTCACAAACACACAAAATCTGACAGAAACAAACAAAATCACCTTTTGCAGAGCTTGACGTGATTGTGAATAACTTAGGTAAGGTTGTATGTATGTATGTATGATTCCAAGGGATTCTCTATTGTATGACATTATTACACAGAGGGAGCTTTATTTTTTTACATTGAAACGGCTTGTGAGCATTGAATGTATAGTTTGTATAAGTAGCACAATGTGATTTCATGTGTGCGCTTTCTCTTTGTTTGACGTTGCCTGATGAACATTGACGTACTTTATTTCGTATTCTGTCTGTATACTACAAATGATTTCCTTTCTCATCTCAGTGTTGATATGATTTCTTGGAAGCTGAATGGAAATGTAATAAAGTCCAATTTTTTATTCACTGTTTTTTGTTTGTTTGTAAAGCTTCAAACATAAATGACAATGTAGACATGTACTGTAGATTTTCATCCAGCATTTAGATAGGTACATACATATTTTTTGTAGAGATGTAAAAGAGAATCGAAATAAATGGTTGTCAACTTTTCTCATAATAGTGGAAGGATGTATGTAAGCAATAGTAAGCATACGTTCAAGAGGAAGGATTGTCAAGTGAAATGAAGACTTGGTTTGAAAGGAATGGAGAAAAAACAAGGAAAAGCAACAAATGAATATTTATTTGCGACTAAATTAGTCCTACTGTCACTGTTGCTCCTTTTCTTCCTTAGTAAGCGATTGCATATTGTTTCTATATATAACGGGAATGTAAAGGAAGTATGTATAAGTTTTTATTTGGAATGAGATGCCAACGCCATTGAACCGACCACAATGTCAAGTAAAAGTATCTCTTTGTTTTCACTTGGTCTAACTTGTATGAGCATTATTGGTGTCCTTGCTTTTTGTGGTGGTTCTTGTTGGCAAACCAGTTTCATTTTCAGATTTAGAAGTACATGCTGCGGTAATGGCAATGACAGTTCAGGAATTTTTCTGGTTATGAGAAGTAGCTCATTTAAACTGTAGAGCGCTATTGGACTTGCATTATGTTCATGGTCAGCAAACCGAGACTTATTTTGATACAAAGAGATGTCGCAAATTACAAAAACCCTTGTAAATTACCGAGTATGACCTAAAATCCTACCTGAAGAGGCGGATTCAATTTACCAGTGAAATTTTATTTTACATTTTAAAATCAGATACTTCAAGTTGATAGATGACAACGTAATGATTTAACGTGTTAATTGTTTCTTAAAATCTTCAAGATGTAGTTTTGTATGCAAAATCTAAATGGCATCACCAACTTATCCGGGGATCTAGTATTATAAATGAAAACAATCTCTAGCATTCTTCCAGATTCGCTCAAACAAACCTAAACCCAGCCGAGTCGGAACACATCTGGCTTTTCGAACAGCTATTTCGATGCTCACAACATCGTAAAGTTATTAACACTTCTACTCAGCCGGAGTACACATATTATAGCGTGTGTGTGTCTACACTGGCGAAAAATATAAAATGTGCATCAATTTGTCATAAACATTTTATTAAAAAGCAATAGTCAAAATGCAGACATTCCTGTGTGGCGTTCATGCATCATATTTATATCTTTACCAGTTTGCTTACACTCTCGTATTAATACAAACACACAACTTCCAAAAAATTATATTTAAAAGCACATTTTACTTCCTTCTTACATAGTTTTCATATGATAAATAAAAGCTCCATCCTTATTTATATTATGTTTTCTGTAGTGCACAGTTCTGTATAGATAAACGGGTCATTTGCAGATGATGCTCACTGATCATATGTATATAGGGGACTATTTTACTTCCCTAAACGCAACCAGCAAAAACCATGCATCTCATAAACTACACGGTTTACAAGACTAAAAGTGGTGTAATAAGCTTGGCATGCATGGGTTACAGATGAATCTAAAAAATGTGAAGTAATAATCGAAGAAATCCAGTCTCACTTGGGCATTTAGGTTTTGGCATTTATCTTTGAAATCATTCATACACATATTTTTTCTTGTATTTTTACGACTTCAGCTTTCTGAGAGAAAATCTTGTTTATTAGATAAAGTAAAAAGTGTGTAAACGCATTTGCATCATCTTCAAATGTTCAAAAACAAGGAAAAACATTAAGACGTATGACGAATGTAGTACTGTGCTTGTGCTAAACCAGCCAAAACATACAGATACAGCGATAACATGCTTTAGCTTATCTGAAAAACTGACTCAGAATATAACATTTACATATACCTATACATAACAGAAAGGAGCTTGGAAGGAAGAGTGCAACAGTATGGTCATAAATTTAAACGATCGTTTACCATATTGCTTGGCTTTTGGGCCTAATAATTTTAACCGTGATAACATTTTTTGGCTAACACCAACCGACCAAGCCAGTCAGCCACACAAATCTTGATAAGCATCTTAACATTGGTGATACTTTAATATTTTCCCAACGCATATTTTTCCCTTGTTTGTTTATGAACATTATGAATCACTGCATAGCATGTTCATGCATGTTGGTTTGTGAACGTTACTGAAGCTGGATAAAGCCCCTTACGTACACAGTCAGTTTATTAAAAAATATAAGGTGCATCTTTATATATATTTAGCATTTTATAGTCAAATATTTTACAAACGTTTCTGATCACCTGCCTATTACATTGAGGATCAAACCTTAATGTAACTCAAAGTATGCGGATTTTCATGCTCATAAAAAGAAAAATGAACATTATGAATCAATGCATAGCGTATGCATGCATGTTGGTTTGTGAACGTTACCGAAGCTGGATAAAGCCCCTTACGTACACAGTCAGTTTATTAAAAAATATAAGGTGCATCTTTATATATATTTAGCATTTTATAGTTAAATATTTTACAAACGTTTCTGATCACCTGCCTATTACATTGAGGATCAAACCTTAATGTAACTCAAAGTATGCGGATTTTCATGCTCATAAAAAGAAAAATAGTTTTTATAAAGGTTAGTTTAACAGCAGATACGTAATACTCGAGTTAGTACAGTCGATATGTTTGCCATAAGATAGAGTACTGAATTAGTACAATATGACATAAAGCGTATATCTTTTGCATTTAGTAATTTTTTTTATTTCAGAAAGTTGTTATTCTGGAATCAAGAAAAGCCAGAAGTTTCCTTTCTTTTCTAAAATAATTCCCTAAAATGCAATATGCATTTTGTTTTTTTGCATAACTATGTATGTGCCAACTTATTGGCTTACATTGCTTTGGCTAACTTCAATTGCTTTAATGTTGAGCGTTTATCGGAACTTTCCCAACGGAAATCACTTCAATTGACGTGGATTTTCGAATGCACCTTTCATAAAGGACTTTCCTTTTGAACTAAGTTGTCTTTTGAGGGTTATACGAATTTGCATCAAAGGTNTTTATCGGAACTTTCCCAACGGAAATCACTTCAATTGACGTGGATTTTCGAATGCACCTTTCATAAAGGACTTTCCTTTTGAACTAAGTTGTCTTTTGAGGGTTATACGAATTTGCATTAAAGGTAAATAGTTACTTCCAATTTCCGGTTTTCACTTATGCTATTTATGTAAATTAAATTAACTGGTAATTCTAGAAAAGGGGCTTTATGAATGTTACACGAAGTTATTGCTTTCCTTTGACGTGGTCGAAGAAAGCCTGTCGGGTAACTGAAATTCAATTGACATGCTTCTTTGTGCTGGTTAAGAACACGACCTACAAAAGCATTCGTTGGGGCCAAATAAGACAAAGGAATATTATAAATGCTGAAAAATCGTTAACGTTTGTAGATGATCATGCGCAGCAATTGATTATAGATAGGAAATATATATTTAATACTCTTGAAATGATGACAGCAACAATTTCTATTGAAAAATGAAAACAAATCTGCCTTTCTCTTTAATTTGACGACATGTCTTTCTCGTAGATTCTGGAAACAACAAAACATAATAAATAAATATGATATTGGCAAAATGGTATTCAGTTACACACCTATCGTAATATAAAACCTCTACATACAAGTTTTCCTATTTAGCTATAGATTTTGCCCAAAAACTCTTCCCTCGTCTCTTTTAATGTCATTTCCCCACTGATTTTTTTGTCTACGAGAGCCTGCTGCATTTTGCCATATAAGATGAGAGCGTTCTTGATATAAACACATTGCGTCAGCTCTACTTCACTCTCTCGTCTCCATCCATGCCTTTAGTATACCCAAGTGTACCACCTATGGTGATGTGTTTGCTGTGACATTTTTTGAAAACCACTTCATCTCTCTCTCTCTATCTAATGGCCATTTTCTGACTGTTGGCTACCGTTATCTGATCTCATCTCATATCTGTGTGATACACAACACATTCTGATGTGCAATATCAAATATCCCTATTACTTGGCAGACGACGGATCATGGTGAGCTTCTAATGAAAAATCTGTCGCAATTTTTCTCTCATTTCGGATAGTTTCTTCACATCATTTCATCATCATCATCTTCGGAGAATCACAGTGATCCAACCGGATTCTCTGTAAAAATCCGAAAAAAATATATTATTAAACTGAAAGAAAGCACCGAAAAACCCCTGCCGTGAAAATTATGCTTTCACCTTTCCCTTCATTGTTGACAGGAAGACAGCGTTTATTATGTACATTATGCTGTAGTAAGGGAAAATAAGGGTTCACGGGTTTCAAGACAAATGCCTGAAATACACCGTTTTATTTTATTACA
>JAHZNG010000093.1:0-15967 GCA_027744375.1 Orchesellides sinensis
TTTAACTGCTCTACCTAGTAATAAATGTACACACGTCGTTTGCTGATAGATTGCAGCATATTGTTGCTTTACGTGCATCGGCATGTAATGAATTACTGTGTAAACATTTAGTGTAAGTGAACTTCATATATATACATACTGTTAATACCTGTTATACATTATCTTGCACGTAGTATGTCTGTTGGTCTTTGGTAATACATCCATTTTTAATTGTCTTCCCTAAGTAAATACTCTGTCCATCTTGGTACTGACGTAATCTTTTGAAAATGGCCGAATTTCCAGAATAATTAGCTCTCATTGGTAAATTGATTGACCGGATAATAAAGTAATTCCGTCAACAACTTTCTTTTGGAGTCATTGCTTTCTACAGTCTATTCACAATATTGACCATTTGTATATTATTTTATTTTTTTAATTTTATTCTTAAATTCATGACTCATTAACTTTCAGCGAATTCTCACACACCCATACCAAATTTAGTTATGAGATAAGTACATTCATGATGATAAGGAGCTCATGGTTGCAACTTCCTTTCCTTAAATATATTTTGAGTTCGTGTATGCAACAAAAGCCGACATGTATTCTATATTACACCTTTTGATTCTAAGCAGGCAATGAGTAGTTAATCCTTTAAAGAATTCCGTGTCATAATTATTTTCTATTTATCTTTTATGAAGCTGTTGAACCTCCTACTCAAAATAATCATCTTCCCATTCACACAGTTTATATGAACTGTGGTGGTCGGCGCGGCGCTAAAATCCCATCGATTGTGACTTATTCATTTGAAAATCTATTCTTGGTTTCTTTAAAAACATGTAATACCTATGAATTAAAACTTCCTTGTGTAAGAAAGTATAAATCAATGCCTGTATATGCCAAAGGATAAGTCTGGGACGTGATTTCAATCACATCTCCAACACGCTTGCAACAAATATGTTGCTAAAAGTATGTCACAAGCCGTGTTTTTCAGTGTCTAAAAAACTGCAGGATTGGGAACCATCAAGTGAATAGGATTTAATTACATGAAAAACTGTAAATAGAAGTAAATTTAACATGTAAATTGTTGGTGTCGTTGTGCAAGGGCTATACTCAATTGCAATCGTATAGTGTGGCTTATATGACTAAATGCAACTATCATGTGGTCCTCTGATTATTCCTTAGCGTTATCGTAATGAACATTCGCATGCAACGACATGACACTATTTTTTAGTTACAATTTTTCATAAAACAGATATTAAATTCAGGGTAATTTAGGCACATTTGTCAAAGCACAAGTATTGCAAAACTGTGTGGTCTAGCTTGGCATGAGGTCTAGTAACTGTTTTGGTGCGTTTTTTTAAAGATCATACTTTTTACGCTGAACACTGAAATTGTGCATCTTGCGGCAAAAATACGACAGACCATGTCGTACTTATGGCTCGCAGTAGGATGTAAATGATGCTTGGGAGTTTTGTCAAAACACAAAAGTGAATGTAGCCTTGCATCTTGCATTTCTGCACTATTTTCCGCATAACCAGAGCTGCATCATGATTTTTTTTATTAAGTTAACCAAAAACCCCAAGAGTCAATGCGCAATACCAGCACCAACAACAATCAAATCAAGGTACATAAAACATATACATAGGTACATGCACTTATTGCATCCAAACTTACATTTTTGATCAGAGCTGAAGAAAAATGTGAGGGAATTTATTTGATATAACCATAATTTTTTAGAAAAATTAGCCAGTTTTGAGCAACCATAATTAATGTAAAAGTAGAAAGAGAGAGGAACAAGTAGAGCAGAATGCATTAATGGTCAGGCTTACCTAATTACATGCATTTATCCATGGTTGGCCGTCTCATGCTCTATAGCTATAAACAGAAAATGCTTATAAACATACTTACGTCGTTATTAGAACAGTACATAGCATCATTAGTAATAGTAACACGCAGACATTATTGCAGACGCTGATCTTGTAACCGATGCCAGTTTTTCTTGATGCTAATTTCTTCAAGCCTCTTTTCCGTTTTATGTGTGACCGCTCGCACGCTCACTGATTTGTAACCCTCAAACTGATGAATTTGCAGCAGAATGCAACTTTGATGAGGAAATACTGTACCTGTCTATAGTATGGTTCTGTCGTTTTGATAAACCACACAGTGTTAGAGGCCATGTCAGTTAAGGACAACAGATGAATATTAAAATGTGCCAAGTTAAGCCATTTAATTAATGGATCGGCTTTATTAAAATCATTTTTGCGCAAATAATGCTTTAATGAGTTGTCGACATGAGTTTTAATATTTTCCTGCTACTACATGCCATGTTTGCTTCATTGCCATTAATTTTACTCTAATGTATTCACAATAGGAATACCTTTTGCATGAAATTCGCTTTATTTTAAATCTTTGCAGTGAAGGCTGTTTTGCAAATTAATTCGGCTTAATACCCAATAATTAATTTGTTATTAAAATAATTATTTATCTCTAATTACTCATTTCTTTATTGTTTTGATTGGCTTGTGCCGAGGAAAACGCAATTTCAAACGATGTTTCAAAACTTTCCAACGGTGCCCTTGAAATGGATAAGCCACTCAAGGTCAGTAATAGTATAATAATTAAAGAATTATATTCTAATGTAATGCACTGAAACGTAATTATAAAAATATGTAGGTCAGCAGAACTCTCATGAATTCTGTGCAAATGTGCTATTCAAATTACACAAGGTTTTGATAATAATTATGGTCAAACCGAAAACCCCAGTTTGTATTCACTATTTTGAACAAACAAAAGCAACCCGCTGGTTTAAGTTTCGTATCTACATTCTACACATCATCATTATCGCTATTTTAAATGCTTTTGGCTGTGTCATTGTCGCATAATTAATTTTTACATATGGATATATATAAGTTGTCACCTTCTGGTTCAGTACGAAGAAATGAAAACAAACAAAGGAACTAAACACACCATGATGGTTATGATACTTTTTAACCAAAACCCTTATTTAGACGCTGAAACGAAGGTGACCCGATAACACAATTTAGAAAATATTTATTTCAATGCATAACCGCTATGTACCGAACCGATCTTTAAGAAAATGAGTACTGTACCTATATTTTACAAATTTAGTTAGGGTTAATATCTTTTATGTCGATGAGTCAGAAAATCAAGAATTATTACTGTTATAGCTCATCCCATAAGTTTTTTTTAAAGAAATGCAAATGAGAGGTTCAATAGTAAATCCCAGAAGCAAGTTGATGACTTAATCTGTCAAAACCTTGTCAATTTAGCCATATAGTTCCTTGGTTCAATGGAATGAAATGCTTAATCACTTCGTCATGCTTAGGGCTTTTAATTGTGATATTACTACAAAGCACATTGCCTTTTCAAGAGTATTTGAATTTTTTGATGGTATGTTTTAAATNTACAAAGCACATTGCCTTTTCAAGAGTATTTGAATTTTTTGATGGTATGTTTTAAATGTTGCTGCTACTTAGCATAGCACCAGTATTACACTATGTACTTTCTCAAGAGTATTTTGTTTAATGTGTATTAAGCTCTGTTTGATCGTGTAAGGCAAGGACACGACCATTGTTGTTTTCATTTTAAGCATTATATGTAACATGAAGGTCACTTGACTTGTCTTGAAACAAATAAGATTTTAAATAGTCGCCTCCGCAGGAGCATAATCTTGGTCTTAAGTCATCTCCGTAGTTTGTTATTAAGACCAAGCCAATTTAAGACTGTCACGACATTAATTATCCAGAAGAAGGTGTGGAGGGAGAATGTATTTGTAGGCAAACATGTCTATATAGGTTGCAAGTAATGTAAAAGTACAATAAAGCTGTCAATAAAGCTAGAGTCTGCGAGATTAACCCTTAAATAACTTAGGTTGAATAGGTATTTATTTCTAACTTCTAGGAAATCATCTTGTTTCTTTAAACCGGAATACGACAAAATTGCATGTTACCCAACATTGATATTACTTTGCTTTAATATTCATCTCGCTAAAAAATTTTAGTGTACTTGCTCCATAAACAGTTTTTTGCAGTAGAAAAGCATCAATGACTCAAGATAGGGAATTTCAACCACACCCTTTGTGCCAAGAATATGAACAGAAAGACTACAAAACAGCAGGTTTTATTATATAATGGCAAATATCATTTCAAATGGTGTCTTTTAGTACTGCTAACTACAATGTAGTTGCAATCTAGTTCTCACTGAGTTACATAAAATCATCGCCTGCACAGCAAGTGCGAAATAGGTAAAACTTTGCGAATTTGTGTTCGTTATCATACTCATTTAAAATGCTGAGGAATTCAATCATTATTATGATTAGAACAGGGATCATTACAGTACATGGTCTTACAATATATAATCTTCAATTTTGTAATCTAGACTTCCGGATGAAATACAGAAGCCTTGTTTAGAACAATTTTTCACTTTCCAAAAGATTCATTTTTTACGTGATGACAAATGTACGAGATAGTAATTTACCAGTAATTTTTATTTTTGCAATCATATACAATTATAAAGTACATTTTTTCAATCAACCAAATCAGATCAGATGAGATCAATCAAATTTTTTGTCATTTTTGTACACGAAACGTGCAATCTTTTATGTTCGTGATGCTATTCAGATATTTTCAACTAACAATACTTCGGAATAAAAACAGACGCAGCTAGTTAATAAAGGCTTGCTGAATTAAGTAGTTCAATTGTTATTTTGCACTTCTCTACGAGCTGGCAACAAGAATATATTAGGTATACCATCATTATTCAAAGCAATAATAATCATGCGATGCATTTGAGAAGACCCAACCCATTGATCGACTTCTCCGTCTTCTAATAGCGTTGATTTTTTCTGTCATTTTGTCTACCTCCATTCCATATCATGAACTAGTTCCGTGGAGGTAAATGTTTTACCAAATAAAGAATAAGTTGTTTTAAGTTGGATATGCTAATGATTATGCAGGAGATTGTATAGGTAGCAATAAAATGGGGGTAGTGTGGCTCCTAATGGATAAAATGGTCACCAGCATGATGTGCTGCGAACAAGGAATATACAATAAAGATATAGGTATACAGACGACCTTCGAAGGCTAAATGAGCAAAATTTTCAGCCCAGTTTTTTATTTTTATTATTATTGCCCATCTTATCGTAGCTCCTTACTCAATAATAAATAAGCATTTAATAATAAAAGCGAGCGAAAATTGCAAGTGAACAAATACAATGAAATGGAGACTACTTCTATAATGGGCAAAAATTGCTACTCATGATCTTCTCATGGTGCCGTGTTGCCGGTAATTGGAGTCAACGCCAAAACTAGAGCATTTGCATATTATAGTGGCTCACGTGAGTTTGAGCTGATAGAATTAATTAAGGGGGACGCATAATAAAGATTAACAATTTTTTTCTCCAGGACGTAAATGGAATCATGCCACCAGAAAGAACAAAAGTCCCACAGGACAACTGGATTTTGCTTATACATTTTTAAGAAAAATTGTGGTTAGGGTTGTATAAAATCTACTGCTCCAGATGTCTTCAAAACATGACAGAATACATAATTTGGGTGTGGTGTTTGCGATACGTTGTCACATGGGCTTGAGAGAAAAAATCTAATTTTATATTGGGTTACCAGTGATGATGAGGCATAATTGGGGGTTCATCTGCGCATCCTACAACAGCGTGTCATCTTTTCATCTCATCCTCTTGTTCCAGAAGTTCTTGCAGATTTTTCCAGTTGGCTTAATTTTGTAAAAATAATGTATAATGTGACGCAAGTCAAAAAACCGACTGTGAAGATTTTTTTGTCTAGAAAAGCAAAAGTGGTGCTATAAATTGTATCATAAGCTGAATTTTAATTGGAACTTGTCTAAGAGCAAGTATGCAATGCGATAACTGCTACTATTTTAAGTAGGGCAATGGAAAAGAAAAAGGAGGGACAGGAGGCAAGCACGAACGAGTTTTTACCTTGAATAGGTTAGATTTCTGAAAAGGTAGGAAGCAATGTTGCATGCTTAAATTATTCCTGAACGACCTTGTGTTTCTGCTCCGGTTTTTGCAACATCGTCTTACAAACTAATACGTCTATTATTAATATAATGCATAGTATCTATTATTAAATACAATATAAAAAGTTTACCGTAGCATTTTTTTCCGAATGCGTAGGCCGGGTGGAAAATGGGACTATCCGGATGTCATTTACAACCTGCATTCTTCCAACGACATTTCCTAGTCGTTCCCTTTTATTCATCTCAACCGTCAAGGCCAAGATCAAATGGTACTCCTGAAAAAACAATCAGATTCTTTTAGTCTAGTATTTTTTTGATCATGAACTGATGACAGCGTAGAGTGTGCTATAGAAGTCAAGTCACTGCTGTTCCTCATTCATTGTTGACATGTGTGACTTGATTTCATCATCGTCATTATTTAGTCGAAACAAATGCTCAATTTATCAGGATCACTTTCAACTCTGTATTGTTAGTTAACAATGAGCTGTGGGTTCTGTTGTTCCCTCTGATGCAATGCAAAGCTACAGGTTTACATATTATGACGAAGCAAAAATCGCGGAGGTACTTGGTTATCCCGCGACATTCATACGTATTATTTGGGGGCGGTGTGGAGTGCCATACAACACTGCTCTGATTGATAAGCTGGTAGAGCACATTTTTACATACTTTAGGCATAATATAGAACAATGGTACACTTTTCAATATGATTAAAACGATGAATGACTACCTAAAAGAATTTACACAGACGTCCTTAACTATTATTAATAGTCTTGGATCATGTTACAACCACAGCTGACTTTCAAATTGTGTTTTTACTCATGCTAGAAATTTTTAGTCCAGGAAGTAAGCTGCAGTTTTTATGTAAATTAACTTTCCGAGATTATAATACACACTCTCATACAACTGACCTTAGGATTTGGTTCCATAGCATATTATGTACATCTTTGGTTTTTGTGTACATACAAAACTTCATATTGCATTTACACATCATAATCGGAACGGCAATGAAAATATGAGATGCTGATTTGACTTAAGGACAATACGAACATGATCCGTATGGGATTTTTATCATGTGTAGAAATATTAGCGGTAAAGGGAGCAGAGTTAACTACTGGTCTTACTGGTAAAGTTTTACATGGTACTGCGACTATTTAAAAAAAACTAAAGTCAGCCGAGTCTCACCTGGTTTATGGTTTACTCACGCTCCTGCAGACAACACCCATGATAATTCGCATTTAATTTGGGCATTATCTTCATATTTTTCCAAAAAGCCCTTGGGTTCAGGATTTTTTACAAACGTTTGTTACGAACGTTGTTTTTACATTACACAAAATATAATACCGTATTAAGAGGATCACAAAAATGCGATGCACCATTGTACCATGAGCTTATAAAACAAAGTGTTGTCGAAGAATCTGTTAATGATCCTTCTTGTATGAATATTTCTCGAGTACTACCAGTATGAGCTTTTCAGTTTTAGCTTAATTTTTTGCCGAGAAGGAAAAGTTGTAAACGCACATGTGACTTTGTAGTTTTTACTAAAATATTTTATGCGTAATATTCCGCATTCCTGTTTTTGTTACATGGTCATCCATACACTTAACTTAATTAAATTTACAATTTGCTATTTTGGAATAAAGTCACATGAAGTAATGAAGTCTCTTAAAGTTCAACATGGATGCATCAACTTTAATGTGTTGTTCTAAAATTACAAATGAGCAATCAATTTTTATCAGATTGTTAAAGTCATTAAGTGTATAACATGTACTCTTGTGCACATAACGTATTTTATTACTTTGAAGGTTGCTCCCATGATTATTATTTTTCAGTTGACAATATTATAATACACACACTTAGTTACTCTAAATTTGACACGTTCACCTGATATCCAATTTGTTTGGATAGTTTTATGATTAATGAAGGGAACGATTTTGAATGAAAGCGAAAACAAGTGGCAAAATTGTTAAAATAAAAGACATTGTTTAGTTAGTTGTCGCCCATTTCAGAAATTTTCACACGATAAATGAATAATACGCATGTGTAGACTACATATTATTATAATATAATTCAACTTGGCTTTGATTCGTGGGAGAATAACCCATGGTCATCATATTCTCATAATTTGTCAAATCATCTCAAACACCTTGATTCTAGGTCTGGTGTGGCCAGCCATGAGCAAAAACAATGCGGCATGACAAAGAAAATGCTAAATAGTGAGGTTAGGGCTAGGGAGGGGTTGGTGCATGACATTTACGTAAGTGTATTTATTTACCACACTACGATGGAGGAGATATGTGTGGAATATGGAAGGTGATGGCTAACTTGGATTTGATTTGATAAGGTCTTCTAATGGATACATTTTATCCACTAATGACGGGACGAAAGCAGATAAACTACCTATTTGTAATTACCATCCTGAAAAACAATATGCATTCCTCCTTTCTTCTACTTTCAAACCCCGTTGATTACTTCTTTTGACATTGATGAGATTGATATTGCGGAGGGTTTTTAGATGATGAGTTTACTGGTTGTTTTGACTTTGACTTTTTATTATATCTAGGTCAGGTTTAAAGGGTAAAAACTGACCATCACGTAAGATGTCATGCTTCATTTCTGTTGATAACTACTATTAATTAATAATTATTGGTTACTAGAATTTCTGGATCATGATTATTGCTATTATGATCTGCTATTAAATCTATGGAGTACTTGTATAAATTTATTGTAAAAACTCTAGCATGATTGCTGTTATTCTTCCGTTTTAATGGCATTGTTGCCATTTATTTTAGCAGTTTATTGAACTTCTTGATTAGGTATATTTGCCAACCGACCTATGCAACTATGGCATATAGGTGTAGCTTATAGCTTATCATATCTAAATAGCTTTTTGCTCTTAATGATTTGTGCATTTATATAGCCTTTGGCATAAAACAGATTTTAGTTAATTATTGACTTAAACAAAAAATAACCCATGGTAGGTACGCATGAGTTGTAAAGGTAAAGCAATTCTGCACGCGTATGTATATAGTATGTATGGTCAGTAAAGTGCATATTATAGATTTGATAGCATTTTGAGTAAATGGCTGCTGCTGGCGTGATTGATTCTTCCATCTAAGTTGGTTAAAAGATCATGTAAATGATGATTAAACGTGCATTTTCAAGTAGTGTCCATCTTGGGTTTAATTATTATTTCTCAAATATGTTGTTAATGAGTAGGTATGTTATATGAAGGCTTACATTAATTTATCATGAGCATTTAACTTGTTATCGATTGTAAGAGTACATTTGAGTTGCTATATTAGACGTGACTAGAACATTCAGACTGCACAAGATTTCAACACAACTTCACATAATATTATTACGATATTTGTCATTGATTTAAAATTCACCTTGCAGTTTTTGGCTAATTTTATTAGTACAATGCGCTAATGCATATTCTTACAAAAGCACTTTCGTTGATGCATGTAAGTAATTCTGTTTTACATGTACTTTGTACGCAGTATTAATAATGTAAGTTTGGGATCATTATGGGATAAAAAGATAAAAAGCTACTTTTGTTTTTTGTCAAGCAGTATTTGTATTTTCGTTTTCTGATGTGTTGATAAGCCGCAGTAATGTAGGAGAAGCTTATATATAAGTAATAAGTAATTATATAAGTACATCATGTATGCTACGAAGATAATAAAGAAATTATATTGTTTTGAGTAGGCAGGTTGAGCAATCCACTGACAATGAGTCTCACTAGGTATTATTAAGATTAGTTGATGATAAAGAACTCTGTTAAGTAGCCGTGTTCTTTATGTCTGCATATAAAATGTCAATGAAGATATTTTTACGTTGAGAACGTGTCTGCCTAGTGTAGTTGTTTTTGTCAAAAGCGAACGATCTACAGGAGGTATGAACACTTGTGATGACATTATTTTCACACGCCACTAAGCATAGGAACAAGAATAAATGGAACTTGTTTGGGACAAAAATAAAAGATATTGGAGCGATAAAAACCGTGCAAATCGCGGGACACTGAATGTGTATTACCAATAAATATTTGTTCAAGAAATTTTGAATTGTATCAATGCCAATAAGGGACTGTTCAATTTTCTGAATAAATGTCATCACCAGAATGGTTTGTATGGTTTATGTAATGTTATAATTAATTATGTCTAATGATTAACGTCTTTAATTTTTGCAGCTTTTCGACATGAAGAAATTTGCATCAAATGTCAGTCGCGAACTCCGCAGAGCATATCCAGATCGTCGTAAATTGGAAATCGAATGCGTCACTGCCGTCTCTTTCGTAAAGCAAGAAAATCAGTTGTTGGACTGTCCATGCTGGATCATGATTCTTAATCTTGTGGCCATGGACATGCTCAAGGCGAGAATACCACCAGTGAGATCGCCACAGCCAAACGGGACAATGAGTCCGAACGGAGAGAGAATGGCTATGTCAAACGGAGTGCCACTTCCAGCCCCCATTCCTGTCATGAATGGAGCAACAGACATTAGGAACAGACCGAAGATTCCATTGCCAAGGGATGATGACGATGATCCTTATAGCATGGTTGTTGGACAGAAAAATGGCAGAGGTGGAGACAAACCACCAAAACTCCCTCCAAGAGATTTGAACATTCCTAAGGTACGTGGATAAAAATAAATATGTGCTAATAAAATATACTTGCTTATAAAAAATCAAAAGAAACTCCCGTTCCATCATTTCAGTCAAATCACAATAAATTTTATCTCTGCAATTAATCTAATTACATAGCGGTACATAACGTAAAATAGTAATTGTCAAAAATATAACGGATTTTGTTTAGGCTACTGCTGTATCATTAGACATTTTGGGTATCTTATTGTACCCTCGTCAATCCAATCATCATATCGCAAATTGGATCCATCTAGATATTCACAGTAATTAAACCAGCATTTCATTTTTTACTGACTTTGCAAATGGCAGGTTTTGCATTTTTTCAAACATTCCAGTATGGCAAATTTAATGGGCCGAGAACAATATGCCGGAAGGTATATTGGAGAACAAAACGCATTTTGACTGAATTCAATTTGTACGTAGACAAACGGCATCAGAAGTGGAATGTCAGCACGTCATATACCGCCTGCGTAGTCTGATCCGCATTCCATGATTTATGCCTAGAGAACTCTTGAAGGGGATACCTATGTATGATATGGTAGGTGGGGGTTCAGACATGCAGGAAGTAGCAAAAAAGATATGGTTTTATTGTCAACGGTACAATGTAGGCTAAAAGGAGCTTATAAAAGAATTAGATATCATCTCTTGACTCAATGAATGAAGTAATAACAATAAGTCAGTGTAAGAAAAAGTGTTTTTTGAAATGGTCATTTCGATCAGATAATATGTTTTGTTGATGACTTGACGATGGCTAAAATGAAAACTATTCATCTTGGCTCGCATCATCAGCTCTAAAAACTGATGTAACAACAATGGATTTTCTTGTATTTTTGCTCTTGATGGCAAGATGATCTTGTACTTGTGTGTCGAGTAAAGTGGCTTATGTTGGAGATATTAATATACTTTGCTTGAGCGTTATGTTTATTCATCTTCACTTGAATGAGCGAATGAAAACAACGGAAAATTTGAAGCCCTGCTTGTTGTTATTTATATTTTGACACTGTTATGAGACGATTGTACTGGGTATGACGTTATACGTATTACTTCAAGTTGAATGTCATACCTTACGCATTTCAACAGTCCTTTATATTGTCTTAAAAAAACTGATGATGAGTCAGTCATCCTTTTCCTCACTTCATCTTAGTAGTTTCATTGTGAAGGACAGCACAATATGGAATTCTATGCGGTTTATTATTGGAGTGATATTGTTTAAGAAAATAACCTGCCTGAAGACTGTTATGAGTAGGCATTAAAATAGCTAGTATTGTCAAACATATATTGTGTTCATATGCATATAAACTGATTGATTGTTGACTATAAGACATAACTGTATAATGAAATTGAAAATTGAGATGAACTTTAAAAACCGTTGCAACTGAAATGGAATTTTGCAGAGATATCGGAAGTAAACCCTTGTAAAAACGTATTTATAATTTGAACTGTAATTTTCTTTTTAGCCCGACTATGATGATTCTATGGATGATCCAGAACCCAGGATAAAGCCATTCTTCAACTCATCACGCAAAAGCAAAGAAAAGCAGCAATCTAAGGATCGTAAATATGGTAAAGTTACTAAATGATTTGTAAAAATTTAAAATCCGTTACGAAGCAAGTCCTTAGATTTTAAATGTATTTGGGATAACTTAATTTCAGATGATCCCTATTACTGCGGGTTGAGAGCAAGAATTCCAGCATTCGTTCAGAGGGCCTTGCCACAGAAGAACAAAGGTGAGCCAGTGATTGATAAGCGTGAGAGAGAACTAGCCGCTCGTAACGGACATGGAGTCCCCAACGGACATCATGTAATCTTGCCAAACGGACATCCTATGCCCATGCATCCCGGACAAAGATACGGGCCACCCGTTCCAGGCCATCCTATGATGTGGCATGCAAAATCTGTAGATTCTGGCATGGGTACATCCAGTAAAAGACTATTTTTAACACAACACTAATACAAATCAGTAATTTGATTGATTTAAGTAAAAAGGATGAGGCTTAAATTAATTAAATTGGTATTTTAATTTTTAGCATCCATTCACTCCAATCCGTATGCAGATCCCCATTCCATTAGAAAACCTAATGGCGCTGGTGAAAAGTACACTTGGAATCAAACATTCGAGAGTGGTAAGTCGAGCAAGCACCACAAAAGATAATCATTCGTGCTTATGGTATTTTCAGTAATCTTAATTAAATTATCCACCGCGAAATTATAAAATGCAGTACTGAAAAATGATAGTATTTACTCTGCATGAAGTAAATATATTCCTTGGGAGCACCATACGATTTGAAATAATGCACATGGATTTGTTTAAGGCTCACAATGTTTGTTACTATTTGTAGAGCCAAGTTCTACAATCGTTTACCAAGAATGCATGACTTAATTGGGAATCCGAGTATTTGTCTTTAAAAAACAAGCTGCACACATAAAGCAATAAAAATGTACGTAACTTAATAAAAATAGAATTCATAAATTAAAAGTTTAAATAAAAAGTAGAGTCTTCAATATTAAAAGTTGACAAATGTCAAGTTTTTTTAATTGCACAAACTGTAAAATATTTTATGTAATTTTTAAAATGTACGTAAGAAGTGGTGTAGATTTAGAGTACTTGTAGAATCGTATGTAGAATTCGTTTAAATTGGGAAATTTCCGTACTCTAGCTTTGTCATAGTCTTTTTGTATATCTACATTAGCGTGGTAATAGTTTCTGTTGGATTTGGATATTTATATACTTGACTACTAACGTAGTTGTCAACTTCTTATAATCAAACAAATCTATAATCTATTGTATATATATTTTTTTATTACCTTTATGTATTTAAATCCTCTACAACTTCCCTGTTAGTTTGGACTGATGAACTTACGTCTTCCATTGTTGCATTTCATATTTATTAGGTAGATTCTTCAATTGGTATTTAAAATGACACTTTATAACTTCTCTATAGGACGCCATATTAGAGTTTCGTCGTAATTAGGATATAGATAATTAGTTGAAATGCATTTAGGTAGTTTTTGGTTTTGAGCTTCAGTAATACCATATAAAAGTAGCTACTATTCATACTTTATTATCCATTACCAAGTCATACAACAATGAAGGTGGCATAATGTGTAAACCATTAAAGACTTACTATATGGCTTCCGTTTATCACTTGTGATTTCCGATTTGTAAAACCAGAAGAGCAGACAGAATAAAACAGTCGTTTTCCCACCATATTACCATTGGCGAGAATGTAAAGAGCAAGTATACTTCAGAAGAAGAGGAATATTTTTAATATCCGGAAATTTTTGTGCCATGTTAATTTCAATTTATAAGTGTGCATAAATAGGTACATTTAACATTATGCAAACATTTAGATGGTGAGAATCTAGCTTGTTAAGTAACCGTGCTCTTTTGTTTTGATTGATGATATCGTTAATCTTAACATAACCTCTGTAGCCTTCATTTGAAATAAACGAATAAAATTGTGCATTGCATTTTTTTCTTGCTACGAGTACACTTCCTAAATAGATAACCTCCTTAAAAATGTTGAAAAGTCGTGTCGAATGATAAAAACGTATTGCATGACGTATTGTTACCGTTAATCACTAAACGACAATTCGGTTGCATTTACAAATTAATCCATGACTGGCGGAATACATTTAAAACTGAATAAAGTTTTTAGGTAGATAATTATTATGGCTTTATGAACGATAATTAATTTGGCCGTTGCATTAATCGATCAGTGTATAAAAATGATGATTTTTAAATGATCCAAGCTTAAATCTAATTCCTTTTTAATTCTTATTCCTATGTTTCCTTCCGTGAAGAAACTGAGGAGAGCGAATGGGAAAATTACTGGCAGTCCTGAGCGAATATCCCCGAAATATCTAATTTACTGAGTCCCTTAGAATTATTTTTAGTCTTTTAGAAGTTTCGTTTATGCAATTTTAATAGGAGAATGCTCACCGGATTCATTGTAATTTTTGCAATAAGTCTGAACGTCAAAACGATGTCTTCAATTTTTATTTACGAAGGTAAATAATAATTTAGGGTTAGATAGGAAAAGTAAAATTTAATAAAAGGGTGTAATTTTAGGTATTTTTTCTTTCAAAATATAAATATAGCTTATATATTCCAATACTAGCTAAATATTTTTTGATGTATATACAAGAAAGCTTATTATTAGAATCAAGAATTGAATATCAGTTTGATCAGTTAATACGGAAAATGGTGATCAGTCTGACCAGATATACATAAATTAAAAATATTGTTTTGTTGCCATTTATGTCCTTTCACTCAACCATGCAAGTTACATGTAAAAATAGCTTTGTGAACAGACTTTGGAGAAGAACTTTAGAATTTCCAAATCAAGTCCCTATTTTTGTTTTTAAAATATCTCGTCTCCAGAATTATATCACTGCGTCACCGTCTTGAATAACGAAAGTGAGTCCGTACTCAATTTCCGCTTCCGAAATTTTTACTTTTAAAAAACTAACACTCTTGTCCAAAACTAACAAGCCGCTATATCCATTAATATTAGCCAGCTGCCAGCTAATTCCTGAAAACTAACCAATAATTAAAATTTGGAATAAAAGTACCGTAACCGCTCTCTCTCATCTCTGCTAAATCCTATATTGAAAGCTAACCACTAACATCTCTCTTGCTATCCTCTAATTTTGCTTTCTCCTCCACTCTCCTAACATATTACTTCCACTTATCCTTTTCGTAACATTACGTCATACTTTGATGGTATGTTTTTAAACAAACGAATCAGCATCTCTTCAAGACTAGTAGTTAGTTGATTTTTGATCGATTTGTTCTACTTACTCCGACATGTTTTCGAATTCGGACCATTCCTGTCTTGGGAATGGACTGTAAATTCTTTTTTTAACTTTGTAGATTTTTGTGTTTCATTTCCGTTACATTAAAACCTATATGTTTCGAAAGACTGAATTCTGCATTGTACTTGTTGATACAAAGCAAGTCATTGTATGAAGATAATTAATGTATTAAGTAGGACACTACTAGTTTGAGTTTGATCGAATTTTAAATTATGTAGTTTATGCCATCATAGCATCACTCATTGCATGGATATACGCATGTATTTTTCTGGCACCGCTTTGCACGTGATCATTGTACAGTTCATTTAATTTTCTATGCTTGTTAAAATTTGCGATACGTTTGTGTATTTGTAAAAGTTGCATGCGTCGGAATTAGTAAACCACATTTGTATAAATGGTTTTGTACGTTGTTTTTTGGGTGTCAAATTTGTATTTTGATATCAAAACCAATTCTTTGGGTTTTAGTCTTTTGCTGCATGAAGTGATTGTTATGTGCATGAGCATATGAG
>JAHZNG010000095.1:0-13551 GCA_027744375.1 Orchesellides sinensis
TTTTGAAATAGTAGCATGAAAATATCAATAATGTAAATGGCCGAGGAGTATTAATAGCCAGTGCTGATGTATACGTAAATTGATTCTAAATTGCAATTGGTATTTTGTACCTGCTTACTAACGTACATTAGGTTAGGTTCCATTATCAAAAATGCTTGTGCCTAGATTGATGGTCAGGCAAGGGACCAGACCACCGATGAAAATTGTTTGGTTTTTAAATTTTATTGCATGGTGCTTTTCGCAAATACACCTGGAACTTTTTACAGTAATCGGTGTGCCAATTATGTAGACACCTGCTTGGACAAAAAGTTTGGAATCGTTTAATATAAATGCTAATACATTACTCCATCTGCAAACCTTCGATACATGCCAGTATGTTTAAGACTAAACTACTCACAGTATGAAATTAAATGACGAAAAAATTGAAAGATCAAGATCCAACCGATGACTGATCACTGTGAAGTAACGAATATATACTACATCATAATATTCTTTTTTCTGTTTTATTTCAGAGTCAACATTTGGCCCGTTTGACACTAATGGCTTAGCAAATGACACTTGGGCATCATACCTACTTCATCAACAGGAAAGACTTCAAAACCAACAAACAATCCCAAAGCTTCCATCAACATGCTGCGTCTTCACAGTAACTCCAATCACAACACCTGATCCACCTCTCTCATCTGAAGTACCAGGAGGGGGAGGAGGTGGTGACGGAAGTCATAATCGACGGTCTCACCATACCTTCAACAATAAAAATCGCGGTCCCATGAAAGGTGATCGTTGGAATCCAAACGATCCAATTAACCCCAAACAAATACCAGGAGGATATTATCAACAACCTCAGCAACTAAAAGGAAGCTTCCATACTAGTTCTAATGAAAACCCGTTTTACGCAGAGAATAATCAGATTGATCACTTAATAATTTCTAGTAACAACGGAACAGGTTCCGGTAGTACTATTAATAATCTCGTTGTAAGTAATCTCCGCCAATTTCCATTGACTGATCAAGTGTCCGCCGCTGCAGTAGGCTATTTCGGGCCTGGAGCTGTGCCACCACCTCCGGTGGGTGTGAGCACGCACAACAGGAGGAAAATTTCTCATGCCAAGAATAAACATTTGGATGAGTACGGCTATGGGGAGCGAAACCGTTGGGGGAGTCGGCCAGCTATGACGACAACAGAGGGCCCACCGGCAGGAAGGCCTTCTCCCCCCACGATTGGCGTTTGTGTGCTTCCCAATCATTTAAGACAAACACCGAGTAGAAGTAGTAGTAGCAGTAGTACCCCTAGTTATTCAAATTCACAAGAGGGTGGTGGTAGTTTTGAAGACGTTTTTAGTTCTGAATCATACTCCACTACAGCTTTACCCCCACCACCTTCTTCTACATCCCCCACTCCAACGGTTAATGATTCAGGGGGCTTTTCATCTTCCACTGAACAATCACAATCATCCTCATCGCCCATACCACCAATTACCCCGTCATCTTCTTCAGCAAACTCGAAAAGTAGAAAATCTCACCCGTTTCCCTTCACAGTCTCCATGAGCCAGCACATTGACGGATGTGGAGACAAGGTATTGGAATGGGTGGAACACTCTTCTGATGTCTTATTTGTGATTGGCTTTTGTATCATAGTTTTCCTCAAAGGGTGTTTTATCGCCATACTCAGATATGAAATTAAAGAGATGATAGAAAAGATCAAACTTCTCAACGGTGAAGATGCAGGGAGGACGGCAGCCATGAATGAGCTTATCGGTTTAACTTCCATGTACGAGTCGGGCAACGACGACAGTGGGGAGAGGGAGGGACTCATGTCTGGGGTTCACGGCACGAACGCAGACACTTCCAACACCAATGTCGACACAATCGATGGGGATAGTGGGTCCGCCATCCCAGCAACCTTACCATGCTCGAGAAAAGACAGCATTCACTACTTGAAGGAGAACCACTTGATAGGGAACAACGTGGCAATCCCTCCATCCAGATATCTTGGGAACCATGTGGCGGCTACCACAAACAATAATACTAATAGTAATAGTAACATTAATAATAGTATTAGCAACAATGATAATGATGAGTATCCTCGAATGTTAGCTGTGACGACAAACAAGCACGACATTGAAGAGGACTTTGACAGCGGGAGTGCACTCTTAAGCAACAAGCATGAGAGTCCGATAGGGAACAATAAGCATTATCATCACCATCCCCACCTCACCCACTACAATCCCCACAGAAATGAGAATGGTGGGAGGAGTCTACCCAGAAATGGGAATAATAATAATGCCATTTCAATCGAGAATGCTCCCGTGGGAGTACCTTCATCTGTTTCAGCCCCTGTCCCTATCGATGCGATTGCAAGGGTCACGAATGCGCCGATCCATTAGCAAACGGGGTTAGGACTCCCGCCGGAACCCATCGTCGTGGAGCTCCTACTTTAACCCTCCCTATTTTGTAAACACCGAATCTCAGCAATTGCCCTCCAATTTAAAACATGAACGCTGTAGTCGAGAATTGATAATGACAGTGGTGACAAACTGTTTAATTTTTTGTGAATAGAAGAGTAGTAAGTGAACCTGGTTATAAAAAGTGATATTAAAAGTTGGAATTTCAAGTCAGTGGATATTATAGTAACTACTAACGGACCTTCTGTCAAATACGATTAAACCTACATTGTGTGTCATCAGAATCGTTGTACATGAATTTACTTGAAATTAATGTAGTCGACTACAAATATAATTACTACTTAAATAGAATATTACGGTACGGACAAGAAACCTGGGTAGGGTGGGATTTTTTTAAAAACATTAACAGTAAATATATACTTTAAAAGATTATTTTAAAGTTGCAGTGTAGATCATTATTATCATGTCAAAATATTTGTTAACCCACCACTGGTTTACGAAATCATGTTTTATACTCAAATTATAAAATATATAAGGTTATTTTATTTAGGTGTATGCAATAGCATAAATACCTATTGTAATGAATGAAAATCAAAAAATGTCACAGTCACAGTGTAAAATATCAGAGTCCACCGTCCAGTTCGAGTTCCATTGTAGCGTAAGTATAAATTCAAAACCTATCTCTAAACCCTAAAATTTAGAAGCATAACTGAAACCGACCTACATAAACATACAAATGCGCAAGGATTTAAATAATTGCTTTTAGCCAATATATATGACCATTTGGTGATGCCCATGCACCTAAACTCAGAATTCATGTTGCTAATTTACAGTCAATTAAGGAATTTTGAAAGAAAAATAGACATTTTACCATTGTTTGAATTTGCAAGCCTTTTATTGTTAACATTCATGTAAAAAAACATCAATTCGAATAGCAAATGAAATATTAATCTAGTTTGTTCAATGCACGTTCCCTATTCTCTTACTCATTTCTTGCGTTCCGCCATAACAGATACCACCTGGCCGCAAAAACTTGTAGGTTTATAAATAAGTAATTGCAACGGCGAAAATAGCGACGTTTCACTCCCATCCACATGGGAATCAATGAGGTGGAATAAGTTAACTTTTTCTCGTACACACAAGCTCACACATATATTGTATTACCTTACTTTGTTAATGCATAGCTTCCATCAGAACCTCAATAATGAAAAGTTTTATATTGCATTACAACCTTATAACGGCACAAGAGGTAGTAGAGAAAGCATTAAAAACCTCTCTTCCCATACTTCGTTTTTCAGGATTACAATAAAAGTAAACTGAAGAGAGAAAAAAGAGGAGACAAGAGCATTCTTAAGCCTTCTTTTTTGCATACCATATCCCTACAAGAGTACCGCACACCGCACCATACACCACCAACCCAACCCTATGCACTTTTTTCCTCTCAAGTTGAATATATTTTTTGGCACGTCATGAAAAATTCATAGACATCGCACACCGCACCGCATTGTCTGCTGATATCTTCCACTTACTTTGCTTCTATGTACATTCTAATACACTTTATCCCAACCTTACCAACGTAGTATTTACAGAAAGTGAGTCATTATTACTACGAACAACTGCTGAAAATAAACACCTTCCTATCTGTATAATACTTCCCATTTCTACTCCAACACTATATTTTTTAATTCCTCTGCTATGCTATTTTCTATATCAGTTTAGCAGTAATAGACACAAACAGTATGGGTGGAAGCGAAAGCCTAAATGTAAGTAAGCTGAAGAATCTCGAAGCATACTACCTACTTATTTTCACTCGTTGAACGTTGTACCTGCAGCCATATAATGTGTACAAGCTCCTGCATTTTTTACGTTTGATTTGTGGAGGAGGAATGGAAGAGAGAATGTAAGACGCTTACATGACATTGTGCTTGCTGACAAAGACGTAATAATGACATCGGGAAGCGTTTCATATAAAAGCTATAAGTGCTTTAGTATATCGAATCGGAAGGTAGCAAGTCGGCAGTACAAGTTTTAGTACGAGGTGTCTCCGTCGTATTGTAGGGTGCTCAGAATATTTTATGAGCACAGCAAACGAACCATATTTTCCACGTTTCTTACAATGACTTTTAACATCAGCGTCAACAGCAAAAGCTATGTATTATATTACTTTATACATTCATAGAGAAATACTTTGTGAATTGTGCATCACACGCTCTCGTGTAAATAAAATTGGAGTAGTCCTCTACAAATTCATTACTGCTTTTTTAAACGAATCTTTAAAATTTTTGAAGGCTAGAAAGCGCATATATGTATAAACTAACAATGTTGTACATTAGAAAGTATACATTAATGATGTATGGGCACTTCAAAATGCAAATACGCTTTCACTCGTAGTAACACCACGTCTTACCACAGGTATTTATGTACGCCAAGTGATAAACGTAGCTATTTTTAAACCCCTGAGTTGCTTCACCTTGGCCAACCATGACTGCTTGTCCAGAATAAATGGCATCCGTTTGGTGTAAGAATAGCAAAAGCTGGATTTATTCATTTCTACAGTACCTATTTCTCCTTCCTACATGAATAATGAAAAGTGCGAGCACATCAAGTGCATTAAAATGTCAAAGTGCTTTCCCCACGAGGGTCGTAATATTCGGTGCAATTAGATTTGTTAACGGTAAAATGTGTCTCTCGTTTAAAAATTCCTTCTGTGGCACTAGCATAGACTATGCATAAAGTGCTTTCCCCACGAGGGTCGTAATATTCGGTGCAATTAGATTTGTTAACGGTAAAATGTGTCTCTCGTTTAAAAATTCCTTCTGTGGCACTAGCATACACTATGCATCATAAAACCCATGGCCATGTGACGCTTTTGCATAATGGTGTTGATGATGCAATGAGGCTCATAATCTGAAACGCATTTTCTACATAGCAGCAAGTTTGTGAACGTTCGGTAGCATATACCTATGTAGATAAAGGGAGGGGCCTGTGCCAACAATTCACTGGAGTTTAACAGTTGATGGCCCTAAAATAGCTCAGCGAACGTCATAAAATATTCTGCTGAAGCAAAAATAGCCATATTAGAGGAACAAAAGTATCTACTTGAATCACTTTCACCACTATATGGTATTTATTCGTGTAGGAAAGGTGTTATACATAAGAACTATGCCTCATAACGAAGGTAATCAAAAGTTATTATGACAAGGCGCAAGGGATTCCCTTTAACATTACAGCAGTTCCCCTATTCCCCTCCAATGACCACTTTATAGCTTATCTTGTGAAAATATCTTGGAATATTAGGCATACATTGTATGATAATAATAGTCCTTTCCTTTCGGTACATCTTTTATTCGTCTATCATTTCCCTAAATTCTACACTTTACATTGAAATGCTCTTCTTTACTTTCATATGAAGTATGGAACAGAGAAGTTTGTTCTTCCCAATATAAACATTGCTTTTTCTTTGAAAATGTAAAACTATAAGCTGCTACTGTAAAAATAATGTCTTCACGTTTGATATAAGACGTAGTACCCATAGAAGGTACGCATAACATCAACTCAACTGCCTATTTCGTATGCCCGTGTGAGTTACGCAACCCCATTGACACGTTGACAGTTTGACGGATTGCATGGGCGTCACTCAACAGCATTATGTCTAGTCTTACAACTTCCTTATCAAAATCCTTGCGGAAGTTTTTAAAAGCATCTTTTATTGTTGTTATTATTATCAAGTTACATATGCCGGTAAAGCTTTTGCGTTGTACATATGTATAACATGTAAAATAGGATAAAATACATAATTTATATGGCACTTATTCTCTCAATCTCAAACTCAAAACCTGAGCCTATAACCCAATTTGTTGCTTATACTTTGATGAAAATCGAGATAAACTACCCAGTTATATTGTACATTCAATGTGATTTTTATTGATTAAATGGGAATTTTGTGATGATGGATGCTAGTCAAGTTATCAAATAATTTCAAGGAAGATTTGTATTCAAGATTTTCAAACAATGTGAAAGCTTAGTGGGATAAGGTTTTCATAAGGCTGTAAGAATTTGTAAGGAATTTTTATAATCTCGAATACATGTGTAATGTATAAAGTATATTATGGTATTTTGTGTACTAGCCCGTGTACATATGCATACCTATTTTACAACTATTTATTACGTTAGTGGTACGGTTAGATAAGAATTGATTGTATTATAGAGTAAGTTTAGTTAAAGAGGAACAAGAACCAAGAGGAAAGACCTGAGAGTGAAATCCATGTACATAGACAAAATGATCTAATGTAGAAGTACATACATAAGTAAAGGAAGATTATAAATATTATTAGGTGTTATGATTAATTCTTGTATATATAATGACATTAAACTCATACCGTGGATGTTCTTAATTATCTTTGCATCCTTATATAATCAGTTCAGAAAGGCGTACATTTTACAAATGGTACAAGTAAATTATTAAAACACCTCGATTTCAAATTTTGATGATTTGATTCGATGTGACAATGTAGACTTGTAGTATTGAACGGCGTTTTCTATGTAAATTTTGCTAATTGTGTTATTAAGAAATAATTTAAAATAGCTGTAAATGACAGTTAGCTATAATATGTTTAGTTTAATGTTTATTGTGAAGGCTATGTGTACATGTTTTACTAACGTACAAATCTTCAATGTATGCATATTGTTAGAACCTTTTGGTTCAGTGTTTTTGGAAGCAAATATATTGGAAAGGTAAGATTAACATGTCAAGCCATATTATACGTACCTATTTTTGTCTCCATTTAAAGAGAAAAAGAAGACAGGAGATTTTTTCAGCAATTCATATCATATTAGCAAACCATTCAACATTACGTGCTCCTATGACCTATATCCACATTTCATTAAAAACATTGTTTTCCGAATGAACCCGTGAGTTGTAATAATGTAGTATACAGAAATTGTACAGAAATTCGAAAACAAAATATTAGTAGAACTAATACCGATAAAATAATGCTTTTATACGTGTGCACAACTAAAACTTATAAATATCTGCAATTTAAGAAGAGAAGTGAGCTTTGACTGTTTCTACTTAACAAATAAATTAGGGGTAAATTGAAATGAAATACCTAAATTAATTGTAATTGTATTTCGTATATTGAAATTTCTTTCAGTTTTTAGAACGTTTAGTTGAATGATAAACATGAGTTTCCGTAGAGGACAAAGTTGATTTTCATCGTAAAGACATATGAGCCGGGATAATGTAATAAAAAATTTTCGTATTGTGATTTTTTAATACGTGAAGGCGATACGACGAATGAGGTGCAATATATGAAATAGTGTGAACAAGTATCACAATCTATACAAAATATATATTCATAATAACATTATCTTATTAATGTACGATATTAATGATGACCTGTTTTAGAATATTACGAGATCAGATAATACGTGATTATTACTAATAATTGATTAAAATATGTGATTATGTTAGAGTAAGTTTAGGCTGTAGTAAGTATATAAGAGGAATGAGGGCACACAATACGAAATATTTTTGATGGCCATAAAGATAATATTAAATTGCATTAATGATCTACCAAAACCAACACAGGAAAATTATTAAGTCAGTAGAATTTCTTAACTTTTGTGTGAACCTTATATTTAAAAATACATTTGCGATAATTGCTAATAATTCTTGTGGCAGTGAGAGATGTGTAATAGTTTTCCGTATATTATAATTACACCATAAGTTTTGATTACATTTACTTTCTAAGAAAAGAATACAACAATTTTGAGTAAAATAATATCATAACGATGTAAGTAGGTACTTTTATTATCATTAAATTGTATTTATTGTCTAATATTATATTATCTGTGCATCTATTATCAGTACCAAATGTGTATAGTCTTCTCTCAGATTGATAATTTTTTGAAGAATAAAACTTGGAAATCTCGTCCTGCATAAAAAATCCGAAGACATTTTGTATTATTAATTTTCTCAACTCAAGTGCATTACCCTACGCTACTCCATTCCTTTCGTAAATCGACCAATGATATACTATTATTCTATAGTCTAAGAAATCGACTTTATAAAATTAAAGCGAAAAAATCTGCCATCAAAACTTTTTGCATATGTATCCAGCTTCCAGCGTCTGGTTTCTGGCAGCGATTGTCGCTTCACTGCACACTTTTGAAACTCCCCTGGCATATTATAATTTGTAAAGTTTTTCCCATTTCGGGAAGAAGGACAAGTGGGAAAGCAATATCAAGTAGATTTGATTAGAGTGGTAAAGTGGCAGTGAAATCATTTCTACCTGCTTTTTGATTATTCATTTTTTGCTCAGTTCCCAGACAAACTTTTCATCTTGATTCCCAGCCCGATAAAATATCATGAGTAGGTTTTAGACCTGAAGCTGTGCCACTTTCTATTACACATACACAAGCTTGTCTTGTCTCTTAATCATTTATAGAATAGTTCCACCTTGATATAAAGCAGATATAAAACTCAGCCCAAACAAATAATAGCTCAGGGGAAATATAAAAAGCAAAACTTTCTCAATTTCTCCTGCTTTCTCTCCATCTATCAATCTAATACACAACGAAATTTGGTTCCAGCCCAAAAACCACTTCAAATAAACTTTGTTTGCCGTATTCTAGCAATATGGAGAAAATTTAGTAATGGGATGTTGATTTTTAGAAAATAAAGAGTGAATAAAATAATACTAAAAATTTTGTCATATTCTCTTCTCTTTCCAGAAATCCTTCGGCAGATTTAATAAATCCATTTCTGAAATTAAATCCTTAACAGATATTGAGACTCAAGTTCTGTCGATTTCGTTTATTTGTCGTTTTTGGACAGAAAACTAAGTTATCTCTGGAAATCATTTTTATAATATATACCTCATCCCCTTAAAACTATCTCAAAGAGCTGGTCACGTATCGGTGTTGATATGTGAAAGTAGAGAATCCTCATACATGCACACAACATGAAGACTAAATCGCTTAGTGACTTAAAGAAAAAGGATCAGAGATCTAGCAGCATAATCACATCGTTTTTTCCAACAAAATTATTATCTTCGTTCTTTTTTACAAGACTTTTATTTTTTCTCGCTCGTTATTTTTTTTTAGTTTTGCTTCGTGAAAACCAAACATTCGTCTTCCCTCGACTATTTCTTAAGTCAAAGCATGAACCAGTAATAATACTTCGCCTTCATGAATGCAATGTTGTTGATGATGATATATAGCACTGATAGCATTCAGTACTTATATCGTCACATATGTATCACATATCATACGCTAAAGTATTACAGCGACTGAGACGTACGTTACGTTGCAGGTTATTTATGGAATGGAGTCTTCGAAGGATTTCTGAAGTTAGCTCAATTACTCCATCATGCCTCTGATCCTGATTCGATGCAGGTAATCTCTTCTCTCATTACAGTCGACTTGAACCGCTCAAAAAGTTATCCACACATAGGTAACTATATATAGGGCATGCAATACATTAAAGACATACACACTTTGTTGGCATGTAGGTATGCAATATATTAGTTTTGAAGTGGATACTTCACTATTTGGCTTTCAATCTGTTGGTTGGATGTCAAAGCAGCTAAGCTACATAGTTTTCAAATTATGATGACTTTAAAAACTTAACGTGGCTAGAGTAAACTTACTCGTTTCTCTTCAAATCATCTCTATTTTCTCTGTCAACAAGGAAAATAGATTATAATATAAGTGTAAGGAAGCAAACTTGATTTTTGTGTTTTTGAGTCAAAATCCTTATCGAGTTTCATTTTGTTTTTGAGACAACTCAAACCGTTTGGAAACTCATCTCATTCTATACTCATGTTTGAAGAAAGATGACGTTCAGTAGTTGTAAGCTTTATAAAAACGTGTGTGTACAATAGTACCAAAAAGAAATGGTTTAGCCTACCCTCTTATAGCCGTAATAGTCGATCCACTTTTTAATAAATCATTGAAAACACGACAAACAACATTTTAAATGACATTTTATCCGTTAAACCGTGTTAACCATTATTAACATTTTAAATGTCACCTTATATTATACCTGTAATTTATTCTAGCGTGTTTCAGACTTAAATCATGCTTCCGAAAAGGTTATGCCAATTTCACAGCAAAACCTGCCATTTTATGATTAAAACAGCCTATTTCAACGCTTGTTGTTACTAGAAAAAATGCTTAAAGGTCATCATTTCATTTTGCAATTTTCAGTTCAATACCCAACAGCAAAAAGTCATGAAATAAAGATGAACAATAAACTGAAAAATGGGAACGTTCCGAAAAATCATAATAATTGTCGACAGTTTAGTATATTTCCCTTAAGCATATATGATACAAGTTCATACACACCATTGGAAATCAATACAGCAAAGAGAAATATTATGGATGAAGTGCCGGAAAACCAAATATAACACTTCATTCTTGAAAGCTAAACTTTAACTTTCTTTTTCCTCTCCTTTCCCCTAGCTTCAAGGAAAACCCTATAGAATCAATAAGAACGACGGGTCTATAAATGAATTCCTTCTTTTGGGTCATAAAACTGTCCACTAAACGGCAAGTTACGACATCATGAACTTCCACTAGTGGTAGCAGTAATGGGAGAGATGTTGTTAGTGACTTAACACCAGCAGGAAGACCGTTTTCCAGAGAAAGGTCAGTCTAGAGATCCTCCTCCAATCCTTCCTGGTCTCCCATATATGACTGCAAAGTATGTACTTGCTTTCACTCTGAGTCATAAGGAAACAAAAAATTTTTATTACGAGGAGAAGTAGGAAGAAACACAAGCTTTAGTGTCCATGTTCTCCATTATTATTACAAGACTGGATTTACAAGGAGTAGTAGTTTGTCAAAAGCAAGCTTTCCTTTGTCAATATTGGTCACAGGAAACAAAAAAGGAGAGGAAAAAAGCTTTTGAGAAATTATACCACTTTTCCCATTCTTGTCATCGATCCATATATGTATGGGATTATATATAGGTGAATCTGTCGTTGAAGCAGTATAGAAACAGGAAATGCATACTGCTACCACCACATGGTTCAGGAAACAGTAAAGTATGATATGTGGTGATGGTGACCATGATGGTGATTGAAAGCAGAATAATAACTGATTTTGGTGGATACCACATCTTGTATTGATTTTTTGAAAATAAAAGCTATATTCATGTACTGTTTTACCAGTTTGTGAATGCTAAAAAGGTTAGAAAGCATACGGGGGCGGTTGTGAAAGCTATGATATTTAGTGTGATTACAGTAGTTTTCTTCTAAAATAGCTCAAATATTAGCCAACTATTATTGAGTAAAAAAATCTGGGAATTTTTCATGGTAGGCTTATGTAAATGTTATGTATTTTTATAAGAAAATGAAAACAGCAATTTTTCTTTTCTTAATTATAATCATAACCTTGCGTGACTCAGGATACTATTTCCATTGAATGGTTCAAACATATACAGCACGACATCGACAGCACCACCCTAACTCACCTTTCTTTACAAACACACTAAAAAACAACAAATCTGCTGTATTGAAGTATTGAAACTGAATAATGGTGGATGGTTTGTTGGCTTTAATTTTTTACTTTGGTAATTTCTCATTTATATCCATTACTTTTGTGCTAAGCTTAAGTCATAATTTTCATTCGAACACGAAGTAAAATGGAGAAATTCATACATAAAAATGTAAAAAGTGATTTCCCTATGTATACGTTATTTGTTGGTATGTGGTAAAAGGTATATACTGCGGCAATTGACATAAAGTATTAAATCGGAGTACTTTGAGTGTAAATGAGTACAAAAATATAGGAAATCCCTTAGCTTCTGTTGTGAAAAACTGTTGTTTCATAACGGTAAATCCGCACAGCGTTAAAAGCAATACATAATGAAAAACAGCTTTTGAAATACAATAAAACTGTTTATCAGCATGTTTAAGCTAGTACGTAATACATTTTGCACTAATTGGTTTTTAATTTAGAACTATATGCGCGTTTAATCTGTGATAAATATTTTGATGACGAGTACTTTAGCTACGGCGCAATTACAAATTTTAGGACTGCTATTTTTGTCTCTTAATGTATTTATCTCCTTTTCCCTGCAAAGTCTGTGTTAAACTGTTTATGAACAAAAAGTGACCAATCGCTTTGTTTTCCGATGAGCAAATTTGGAACATCTTAAGTATAAATGACTTCATATTATACTATACGAATACATAAAGTTCAGCATAAGTATACCAAGTACCAGGCGTTATCTTTCCTGAGGTTACTGTACTATTGTAATCATTGGTGAGTCTCTTACTACAAATAGCTACAGGCCAGGCAAGTAAGTTGTATGTTAGCTTGATACAAACATATTGCCTTGTACTTGATGGCTTTGTCAAGATGTTGCCACTACATGGGTAGAAACATACTGTAAACACATCTAATTTTAATTATCTTTTTCTTAAGGCGTGAGTTTACTTATTATAATAGCCTTGTGAAAATCCCTCAGGAAATAACAAAGTAAAAAGACATTGGATAACAGCACGACTGCTTATTTTGAAAAGCACCACATGGAATACTTTTTCTTATAATGGAAAACGAAACCCCTGTCTTTTGATGGTTTGATTAATATTTAGCTTCAAATCTTAATTTAATTTTGATAAATATACGCTAGTCCCTGCTAAATCCAGGTGAATCCATATATATGTATAATGAAAATTGATACTTGGCATCCACCGACCGACTCATGCATCATCGTTAATCCTTTGTAGAAAACAGCCTTGATAGACTTAAAAAGATGAGCTCAAAGTCATAAAAAGACAAACAACCAGATTGCCTTCAAAACCTCTCATGTCGAGAATTAAACCTTGAAAAGAATAGCGTAAAACTGGTGACTTGAGAGATTTAACAGTGTATGTCACTTTTTGTATAAACCTGGATTTACTTCCGTTTATCCATGAAACTCTCAAGCGCAACGAATACAGGTTAAAAATGAAAATTCATTATATACTGCTGCTTACTTGTCAGTTAAAAATACCGTAAAAGCGGAAGGATATCACTGTCCTAGGACTGTGTACAGCGTCACTCTCACTAATCGCCTTATTTTCTTACTAAACCTTGTTTTTTACTATCAGCATTGACACCAATATAAGACAATTTCTTTTCATCATCATCAGCCA
>JAHZNG010000096.1:0-16293 GCA_027744375.1 Orchesellides sinensis
TCATTGTGCTGGAGAGAACAACCATTTGCCTTTTTACAGGGGTGTCAGATATTCTTTTGTTATACTGCTGACTTTTTTAATCAATTATAACTATCCACATGGGCTACACTGTACGGTTGTTAAGTTATAAAGGCAGACTAGTTTGGTAACATGTATAGTTCTCCTTCTTCCAATGATGTACGATGGTATATACATTATATATACAGGGTCTTTGATTAATTTGGAGAATATTTATATTTTAAATATCTTTAAATCCAAAATGCACAGGCGGATATATTATATTCAAAATATAAATATTCCCTTAATTTGGCAAAGAGCCTGTATAAGGAAACAGAAGAAGCAAACAAAATTGAATATGATGTTTCTGCCTTGTTTTACTTCAATGACACCTTGCACTCTGCAATTGGATTGTGTATTACTAGCTTTAATTAATATAGATTTCTATGTATACATTCTTAAAGGATTTTTGTGATAACGTTATATTTTTAAAAATGACCCACCCACTCTGTTATCATTGGTTGGATTTTTAAGACTGACCAACCTACCCTAGGTGATAACGTAATATGTGTATGGCCCCCATGTCTAGATGTGGAAAGGGATATCGATTTAGAGGAGTTAACGCAGTCCTGTAAAATAATGATAATATATTGTGCCTTTTGTGACCAAGTAGAAATGATATGCATGTATTTGCAGAATCGTCTTTTAAAATGATTTTATGATTTCGCATGGTTTATTTTACATTTTGCTGAATAACATTAGTAGATACGGAAGTTGGCATTCTTACGGAGTAAATAATCTGGGGTGTTTGGTATTACATGTTTCGACACAGATTTTTGTACGAGCCCTATTTGACTACGACCCCCTGGATGATGACCTCATACCATGCGCACAAGCTGGGATTGCTTTCAAGATCGGAGATATTTTACAAGTGATTTCGAAAGATGATCCTCATTGGTGGCAGGCTAGACTAGACACACCTGCGACTTCGGCTTCCTCTACTTCCTCAACTTCGTCTGGTGCATCGCTAGGACATACAGCGGGCCTGATTCCATCACCAGAACTTCAGGAAAGAAGAGCAATCAATGCAGCTAGTTCATCGAAATCTGCGTCTGGTGGGAAACCAGGGAAGAATTTGAGTAATAATGGAGTGAATAGCTTATTAAATTTTGATGCAAACGGAAGTAACGGGGATGATAAGATTAGTTGCAGTCTTTTTGGAAAGAAGAAGAAGCAAGATAAGAAAGATAAATATTCGGCAAAGCACAACGCTGTTTTTGACTCGTTAGAATTAAACACTTACGAAGAAGTCGTACGCCTTCCATGTAAGTAAAAATATGATTTAAGATTGTGCACATATATTTCTCGCTGTATGGAATGCGTTAACAAATTTTCACTCTGTTAAATTAAAAGTCTCCCAAGAAGATTCCTAATCGTTTTTTTATTATCTGTTTTTTCTCAACCTCCATAGTCTATATGTTTCCATTTCAAGAGCTTATCAATAATTGCATGACTATAGCATGTCATTCTGAACAGACCATAGCATATATTATTAAACGTAACGGTCTCACGTTTTCACATTTCCAGGACTTATCGCAATTCTGGATGTGGAACCCCAAGCACTGAAAATTCTGAGAAGTGCCGAGTTTGCACCATTCGTTGTCTTTATTGCTGCCCCTGCGCTCAACACGGTGGCTGATGTATGTGTTTACTTTAAAATACCTTTTTACTCATATATGTTTTTATTTGGGGAATGACTTTGTACAGAACTTTACATTAGAATGTGAACTTGAAATTTTTGTTGAAATCTATGCAGTTTGATGGAAGTCTGGAAAGGTTGGTGCGAGAGTCGGAAGTTTTGAGAAAAGCTTATGGTCATCTGTTTGATATGGTGATAGTGAATAATGACATCGAAGAAACTATCTCTATTCTGGAAGCAACGATGGAAAAGATACATACACAGCCTCAGTGGATACCCGTATCTTGGGTTTATTGACCAAAATATTATGATGACTTTTTAAACCCACCTCCACCGCCGCCTCCTCCACCGTCACAGGCTCCAGCACAACTTTAGAAAGAAATTTTTGAGTCAGGTCGTGCGTAAAAGCCTGATAAAAAACATCCGCAAAAATATTTTAGCAACACTTACTACTACATCTACCAAGACGAAGCAAATAATGCACAAATAATTGACAAAGAAACGTTTTCTTCTTATTTAATGAACCATTATTTATACAGATAGAGAGTGGTTTCATAATGACTGCAAATTCTTTTCTGGAGAATGTAAAACTTGCAGGGAAACTTTTTCTTCATGCTAAGAAAAAGTAAAAGTGAATATAATAACACAAAATATTATATATTCATTATAGTTAGTGTCTCTGTGTGTGCACTGTGAAAATAATACGTAACGTAGCCGATTGCAGAAGTTTGTGGGGAAAGCGTGACTTTTTTCTCGGAATTTTGGAGGAGATTTATAAAGCAGCAATATAGTTGACTTTTTAAAACAGTCTATGATTAATTTACTATGAAATATACGCTGTGTGATGAACAATTACATATATATGTAATAATAATATAACAATATTATGTTTATCAGATTATACTATGTACGGGATGAGTTGATACACATTATATTCTCTACTTCTAAGATTATAATACGTGCAGCATAGAAGTGGTATATATCAATATAATAGAGTCAGTGGTAGTTTACACAGTACACTATTTATTACATTGAAATTTAGAATTTCATATGAATAATCATAATTATTGTAATAATTGTCACTATGTATAAATATACTTTATGGTTTCTTAAAAACTCATGCTCAACGTAATAAGTCACGTACTACAATAGAGAAAATATGTCTACATCACGATGAAAAGTTAGAGCAGCGAAATAAAAAGTACATATTCGATTGCAAAAAAGAGAATTGTATCACTGAGAAAAAAAACTTCTACTCTTTTTAAGCAATTTTTTGAGGATGATCACGATTTTAACATACTTAGTTAAGACATGGTTTACAAAACTACTAAGTTGTTTTTAAAAGAAAAATAACAAAATACAAAACTATATATTCAGCAACGATGTCACTTACACAAATTCCAGTACGTCTCAAATATTATATTATTATTACAGTTATGATTGTCTCTGATAGATGTAACATTCCTTTATCTGATCATAATTTTAACTTGTTTTTATGCCAAAGGTTTACCCGTTCCTTTCTTTACATTGATCTCTCATGATTAAGTTTTTCATGTCAAAGAAAATCAAGGAATCAAACGAACAACAGTCAACAGGATACAATACATTGTTGAGATTTTTTCATTGTTAATTATAGGTGGAAATAATGGATAAAAAATGTAAATTAGCATACAACAGGGTTGAGACGTAAAAAACGGTCGTGAGACCCGGAACTACCTGCCTTCTGTTCCTAATTTGATTTTATGTTCAAGAAACTGTAAAACGTTTTTACGTATACGTTCGTATACTACTACAAAAATGCTTCAGCATACCTAATTCTGTAACTAGTCAAGTAATGTAATTGTAACATCATTTGCCAAAAAGTAATGCAGCAGTTTAAATTTCAATTATTACTCGAAAACAAGATTTTCGTTTTTTAAACTTAACTGGAGAAAACATGTATGAATGCAAAACTGTAATTATTGTAATGTAACATGGTGGCTATTTCTATTTTATTTATTATTTGAAACCGTATGAAATTTGTTTAGTCCTATAGCTATGTATAAATTATAGGTTTAGATGTTTATTTATTATTGTTTAATGGAAATATAAGTTATATGTATCTATATTTATATATGTCCATACCTCAGTACAATTGTAATCTTTTACGGTTTTAAACTCAGTGAACTCAGTTACTTTATATGTTCGTCTGTTCTACATAAACTTTGATACAGCGTGACATTAGATACGCCATGAAATTTAAGTTCATCCCCAGATTTAATTAAGTATTTTAAATATTCTGTTATAGCTGAAATGTTTTTATCTTTTTCAAGCAGATAATTTAAATTACATTTTTGCCCAGAATGAAAACTACTTCGTGCAATCTATACACACTACTAGCAATAGATTAAAAAGAACAAAAGCGATGATGACGATGGAAAAATTTATTCGTTAATTTTAGTAGTTTAATGCTATTATGATTATTATGCGTAAAGGTATTATGAATGTATTGAAAGACGATTTAAAAACCGTACACCTCAACAAATATCTTGGATGACATCGCTGTACAGATATGAAAATGTACGATTTAAAAACATGCTTCCATTTTAAATGTTTTCCACGTACTTATTACTCAAAAAATAAAATAACACGTATATAACATAAAATTATGAGTGTATCTACCTATTTGAGACCGAATGTACGTACGATTTTAGTATGGATAATGCTAAAAGGTACAATTTTCTTTGCCAAATGTTCCCCAAAATGTTCCCCCTTTTTAAATTCTTGTATCCCCTTTGAAATATAGTATATAATCTGCATTATCTATTATCACATCTTCGCTCGAACTAATAATAAATATACAAAGTATTACTACCATTTACAATTTTAACACAATAGTGGATGTGTCATGGTGTAATATTGTTAAACTAAACTATTATCTGCAACCGAGAGAATTTTGAAAGAACTATCATGAATAACGAATACGTACACAAAACAATTGAAGTATTCAATAAAATGGACTTTGTTTTGTAGAGAATAATTTGCTTTCAGAGGAAGTTTTTATTATTTATACTATTTCGTTCCCTTAATAAAAATTTTGGTCTCGCCATACTATGTATCGTTTTAATGGGAAGGGTCATCCAAGAGTAATAATATAAAAGATAAGTTTGCTGTACTGGTTCAGATTAGATATCTTCTACTTCTTTTTCTTCTTCCATGTAAACTTCCGGAACTTCAGCATATCTTGAACACCATGGCAGACGTAGTAAGAGTTCAAAATGGCAGGGGGTTCCATTACGTCAGCACATTTTTTCTTAATTGCTGAATAAAATAGTAGTTAAAAGGTTAAACGTTATTGTTTATTACAGAAAGTGCTTTCAATGATAAAAGGAAGAAAGTGTTCTACTTATCTATCAATAAAATATTTTACCCTTCTTGCGACGCTTTATAGGACACCGTGGTTCCTTCTTCTTTCGTCCGCGTCTACCTTTCTTTCCTCCCTTACCTTTCTTAGGCATCTTTTTCCATTACGTCCTTGGTCAGACGTAAATGTTATGACTTAATAGCTTGCTACAAATTTTACGGCGTCTTACAGATAGTGAAATGCAGTAGACTGTCAGCAGTACCTTTTTATTCAGACAAAGGTGACATAATGTACAATTTAATCTTTTGTTATTATTTCCATGGTGTGAATAAGAATCGAGACACAAGATACTACAAAGATACGAACGAATACGAAAGTTGTACGCAACATGTATTTGTACTGTTGGTGGTGGCACACGCATATGTAGATATATAACGTAAATTACAATGAAGACCGACTTTCTAAAAAGTCATGGTGAAACGTTTTCAATTTTATTAACGCACAAATTGTAAATTCTTCCTATAACTTAAATCCACTTTAACATCTGTACAAATTAACAATGATTACTGATTCTACCGGACAAGTCTTTAGATAGAAGGGCGTATTGTGAACAAAAAAACGCATGTATTCATACTATGCTCATACTTCATATAAGGTATAATTATAGTTTGTGTTAGTACATTAGGCTAGGCTACGTTGAGGCATGATGTCAGAAAATAGCGTCCCAAGGTTGATTTCTGAGTAGGCTGAATTCTGTAAGGTTTTGAGTACAACACTGCTAAGTTTCTTGTATGCCAAGTCCAAAGCAACGTCGGTGCTAAGTGTTTTTTTGATAGTTTCTGGAAGCAAAATTTAATAAATTATCGGTTAATATTTCAGTTAAAGTTATATGTCTATGCTTGCAACAGCAGTTATGAAATCCCATAAATTGTATAATAAAATTAGCTTGCTCACCTTGCTCGGTCTTTGTCAATTTTTCCAAATGCTTTTGAATGTCAAAAATATAGTATAGATAACTGAGTTGTTTGTGGAGTTGTGCGTCATTGTATTCTTTGTACATCAACGCTTGTTTGCACCGGCAGGGTGGGTAGCCTTTAAAAAGTTTGATGGGAACACGTCGATCAGTGTATGTACAGCTCGGGTCTTCACAGATGTAAACGTTCTAGTAACACGTCATAAGCAATGTGGGAAACGAAATTATAAATAATTTAAATTGCTTAAACAAATCTTGCTATCCAAAGTACCTTGTAATACTTGGTGATAACCCGACGAATGAATAATTTCACGGTGTTGCAAATATAGTTAACGTATCGTATAGGCTTTTCTGAGCAGCCAGAGCAGACGTTCAATAATGAATAATTTATCTGGGACTCCTGTAAGTTTGAAACATTCATATTATGCAATCCTTGCATATGTCCAAGAGCTTACTCAACTTACTTACACTAACATAATCTTATTAGAAATAAAATGCATAGTTGCATGTGTATATATATCTCAAAAGTACACTTTCTTACCGACACAAAGACTGGAGATTCCAATACGATTTCTTTTCGACATTCCGTGTTAGCACATCTAAAAGAAAATTTCTCACATTCCCGATACTTCTCCGCCTCAGTCTCTTCACCAAGGTATTTGTCATCGTGACTTTCTTCAACTACTCGTCGACGTTTGTACGAGGTTGGGTCCATTCCCAAGCATTCAGCAATACGTGCTCCGTCAAGACCTGGAATTGGCTCACAAATACGTGATACGACAGGGTGAATTTGTTGAGATAAATAGTACAGTGGGTCAGGCTGCAATGTCTCTGGTTCAACTTTAACTTCACTTTCTGTTCCATTTTCAGAAGGTTCAGAGATTTTTATCTCCTTCTTAATAGGACATCCAATCTCAGTGAGATGGTGGGCTAACCCATCATTACCAAAAATGTAAGAAACTGTATCTCCATTCTTAAATTTTTTTGGAAGCTTCCCACTTGCGTTCATACGCAATGCTACTTGCACATGATAGAGTCCCTGAGGATCTTTATATTCTTCTGGGTTCTTGGCTAACTGCTTGGTGATTAGTAAATCTTTCAATGGAACGTTTCCGGTTCGAAGCTCTGCTGCTACGTCATTCAAAATTTTTACAGCTTTGTATATCTTATCATCCAAAGGTTGCTCAGTCATAATTTCTTCAAGAATTAACTTTGCTGTTGATCCTGCAATAGGTGCCCAGTCACGACGAACCATATCCAGCCCTTTTAATTCCAATGTTGTTTCCACTGCTGTATATTAAACAGTTGAATAAGTTAACATGTTAAGTTTAGTACGCGGTTAGATATTCTGTACCAGAAATACTTACCACCATTAGACTTTTGATTATAAACCAGAGCTGCATACTTTTTTTTCTTCAGAAGAAGAAGAAATCTAAAGATTCCATCAATTTCCAGTTCCAAAAGTCTATACTGCCTGTTGATTTCTGCTTTGATTTTGTTGCCGATCTGATAAACCTTCTGAATTTCCTGGGAATTGCTGTTAATCATCAATGAATCTGTATCTCCGTATATTACTTCATATCCCATTTTTTCCACAACATCTTTGGTTCGCAGGAGAATTTCCCGGCCCTTCCCTAGAATCACAGTTGAGTAAAATAAATACATAAGCTAGCTTAAATTGCAAAAATTTAATTAATCTCAAGAAGTACACACATTAATCATAATAATAGATATTACAAATAGAGGTATCAACTTCATCAACTGATCCCTTTTTTTTCTAAATGCAAATTTTGACTCACCAGTAATGTATGCTGCTAGCTCTTTGGCGTAAAATCTGGAGTTCCGAAATCCTAAGCATCCGTACATAGAATTCGCAGTAAGTTTCAAAGCCTTCTGTCGAATATCGTATTGTGTTTTAAGCTGAGGAGAAACATTTTCAGATTGCATTAACCGCTTGACTTGGCGACGGCTTTCAACCAGCTTCCGGATTTCTTCTGGAAGGACACCTTTGTGTGAATCTGAAGAGTTCTCATCAGAGAAGGATGTCGTGAAGCACACGTTATATTCTTGAATGATGGATGGGTAAAGCGAATTAAAATCCATTAAGACAATAAAATTATCATAGAAGCCCTTTTTGGGATCTAAAACCAAGCCTCCAATGTACGATGGACCAGATGGTTTTCCTTTTTTATCGTCTTGATCTTCTTCCTTTTTAATTTTCTTGCCGGACCACTGATACTTGTCAGGTACTATGTAGCCTTTAGTATAAAAGGCGTGAAGCAGAAGAAATTCGTTCCTTTCTGACCGTCCACCCATCAATGTTCGGGAGAGTGTATTCCCTGTAACGAATAATTCATAAGTTATGAATCATAACTTAGGAAGGAATATTTGACAAGTATATTAATACTTTTGAATTTATGTTAGAAAATTTTACCAGCAATGGCAGTTATTTGAAGAGCAAGTGGGAGAACCTGTAGTTGGTTTACAAGCTTTATATTTATTAGGCACTGCTCCATAGTCCAACCAATAAAATGTCTGATTCCTTCTGAAGACTCAAAAAACATTCGTAATTCAGTTCCAACATATGAAGCGAAAGAGTCTTCTTTCATTCCTAAAACCTGTGAGGCCAAACTTGATAAATCGTAAGACCGAGCTCTTATCAACTCCATTGCCGAGGTCTTGACATCACAGACAAACCGACCAGCAACAAGCGATTTGATTTCCAGCATTTTTCCACTCTGTACAAATATTTGTGCAATTATGCCTCTTCTAATGCTAAATTAACGGAACATCTTTTTGAACTTTAATAATGCTATGCTTACCTTCTGTAGGTGAGATGTCCGTTTCAGTCTTCCAATACGTGACCAGTTGGCAACTTTGTGGCTAATGAGATGAAACAGCAGTAATTCAAAATTTAAGTCGTGCCCAATATACGCATCTGCGTCGATCTGCTGCAATTTTGCCAACAGCAGGCCCAGCATGCTTCTCTCAGAATCAACTTTAATAGTTTGTTTGTTCACATATTTATCCAAATCAAACGGCCACACACAGGATGGTGGTCTGTTCAGTACTGCAAAAAACGAAGATTTCAATTATCTCTAAACGCTCATGTACATATGCAACCCAACTCACTGTATGTACTTTAGCTTTATGTTTTATCATTTGACTTTGTATCTTACGAATAAAGTGATCATGAAATAGTCCTTCTGTGTTCTGTGAAGCATTCATTTCAAATTTCCGATTCACTGCAATGCCAACTCCAACTATTGTGTCTTTCTTAGAATTTGCATCAGGAACTGTTTGCATATTAATAGAAACAAGCACTAGCGGAGGCGGCTGCTTTTTATCTTTTTCGGGGTGAATGCTCAAATCGCCAACCTCACTTATAAACTGTTAAATAATAATTGTACCCATATTAATACGAGTTTACATTCATGAAATATCTAACATTGTAGCAGTCATCGTACTTCAAACTTGCACCAAGAGTGCTGCTGACCACTCTCGACTTGACGGGGATTTTTAATCTGCAGCCATGAGGGTCCCTTAATCTGCTTTTCTAGGAGAAAGTTCTCTAGTAGTGGGGAAGTTGCGCCGAAGACTCTAGAAAAAGTTTCCCCTTGCAAATCATCCGGAAGAGATGGAAGTGTGCCCTGTTACACAGTTACAAAGTAATTCACTGTGTAAAAGGTTTATTAATATAGATACTGAATAGACTATATAATTTTTTTCAAACCGAATATCGAATTTCCAAGTATTCAGATAATGCTGGTACATCAGGCAGGCCAAAGCAATACTTCTTCTCGACCTTTTTTGACTTGAATGTATTGATTTTGAATCTAGGTGCGATTTTGTTGTCAAACTCCGTATAAACATCCATAAAGGTTATTTCTCTATCGTCATTGCCCTATATAAAAAATCAAATCTATGAAAGGATTCCAGAAAGAGAACAATGCATACTTTGTATACAAATCTGTTAATTACCTTTTCTCGTGGTAAGAAGTAAATCACGCGATTGACGTTTTTCAATACCACACAGCAACTGGCAAAGTTCTGAGGTGACACTTGAACTTTTCCAAAGACATATAAATGACCAGGGTTTCTTGGCTCCTCGCAGATGTCCAGCCAATAGAAGTTTAATACCTAAAATAATTTCAAACCATGTTTTACAATCTTCAGATTTTAAAATTGCTCATATAGCTTTATAATTACTCTACTCACAGTTTCATTATCTGCATCCTTTCCTATCATAAAAGACGTCCCACTTTCTGACAATTGAGAAACTGGAGAAGATTCAGCTGCAACATACGACTGGAAATTTTCGATAGATTTGACGTTGTATTCCACTTTAGAAGTTTCCTTCTTGATGTTGGCTTCAACACTTTTAATTCTGCTTGCAACTGTCTCCTGTTTTTCTCCCTTATCTTCTAACTCCTTGCTAACTTCATTCTTATTTGACTCTACCGTAATCATCTCATCCTCTACACCCGAAGTATTTTGTAACATAATGTCATCATCATCTGGAAATGCGCTTGGAAACGGGTCATTATCAAAATCACCATTCCCAAACTCCACCGGCTCAACTTTAACTTCAGGTGCAGGCTCTGTAACCTTATACGCTTGAAACTTCCGCTTGGCCATCACCTTGGACGATGATGCAAATGGTGTATCTTTGATTCTCGCCGTTTCCAACATCTTCTCCTTGGCATGAGTCATTTCCAAAAATTTAGAGCTTGACGGAGCAATCTTTGGTTTCTTCTCTTCATGAAGTTCCTGCATCAAATCTCCAAGTAAATCCTCATCCTTCGAATCCATCCCTGAAGTATCTCTACCCTCTTGGCGCTTTCTCTTTTGCGGCATGCTGCTCAACATATCTCGCACAGACTGAAACCCAGCCTTTGCCGACTCCCTTTCCTCCTTCGTCTGCTTCTTTTTCGGCTTCGAATCTCGCCCTTTCTTAGATCCTGACCGCCACACATCATCCTCATCCGCTAAGTCGTCATCAAAAAGCTCCAATCCATTCTCACAGTAACCTACAAACCCATAAACAAACTTCATTCACCTATTCATTCTCACCCTCTTATTCACACTACACAATCTCAATATAATATATATATCTTTCAATAACCACGTACCAGTGCCATCATCAATAATCCAATCATCCTTCAGTCTATCATTTACTTTTCTCGCATACTCGTCCTCGTCAACCACGTCATACACATTCTTTACTTCAGCCACCTACAAAAAACCAACCCTCCACATTATCCTTACCTTCTCACTATCCCCCATCATCTTCACTCCATAAATAAAATGTCATTTTCTAATCAACCCACCTCATACTTGTTCTTAGACCCCTTCAACCCCTTCAGCCTCTCCAACGCCGCTGCCCATTCCAGTTTTATCCCCTCTGCTCCGCCTACTCCTGGTCTTCGCCAGACACTCTGCCTCCCCAGTCTCATCTGTCAAATTTTAAAAAAAAAATCATTACCACATCTCCTCAAGTGCCCGTATCCCAAAACAAACAAAATATCACTAAAAACTTCCAACAAGTTACTTACCATCACTCATTCTGGTTACCTTCTCAAATTTAACTTTTTACAGCACAAAAACAAACTTATATATTCACAGTACAAATAATCCTCCAAACCCAAACACCAAAATCAGGTCTTAAAAAAAAGAAAACTAAAACTTATTCACATACAATAATGTTTCACAAAATAACTAAATTACACCACAAATTGTATGTTTTATAACAACATTTTATTTCTTCTTTCTTTGTTTGTCCACCCAAAAGACTATTTTCAAGATGAAGTTTCTTCTTTTGTTTTCATACAAAAAAGTACGCGAAGATAGTAAAGTGTATTTTGGGGATATAAGAAGAACACAACAAAAGCTAAGCAGAGACAATGGCAAATGCAGAGCTCAAAAATATTTGAGTTCTTTTTGACAGGCATCCCTCGCCCGCCCCACTACTTGAATAGTGTTGGGCATTGGGAAATATTTTGGTGTGTATCAAATACGTCAAGTCAACGTCTCTCTATCAAAAATATTTGAGTTCTTTTTGACAGGCATCCCTCGCCCGCCCCACTACTTGAATAGTGTTGGGCATTGGGAAATATTTTGGTGTGTATCAAATACGTCAAGTCAGCGTCTCTCTTGTAGATTGTGATGTAAATGTACTAGTGATCTTATGTGATGCATTTGTAAAGTAAATCATCGGGGTTTGACTTTCACTTTATCACTTATGTCATGTCTATCATTAAATTGATGGTGAAAGCAAGATGGTGCTTTATGCAGCATGAAATAGATCCCAAGCTATGATTAAAAATTATAAATTATTATGCAAGTTTCAATAATTACTAAGCAAAGATCTCTTAACATTTTTCTTGCTACGTTGGTTCTGTTGGAACTCTTTGGAACAACCCACCATCCCAACTTAGTATTTGAATTTTGTATCTTGCAATTTGTGAGTTACTCAAAATGAAAGAGATGGATTTTAGGAGATTGCAACATATTTGCAAATTACATAGTGCTTTACAACGGAGATACATTTCGCATGCACCTATTCATATTTATGTATCCTGTTAATGTCTTCCTATATAAAATGTATCCAATGATTAAGATAACATGCCTGTTACTTATCTCCACTTATAATTTTATCGTTTTAATAGTCCGTCCGTCTTGACATGGTAATTTGGCAATTGGCATGCATGCATAATCTAGCGTCGTCAGTCGTCGGCAGTAAGGATTTTAGTATTTATGCTATTTCCTTCCGGACCGATGGACACTATGACAAGAGAAAGTATCGAAAGCTTCATGTGTTTAATTGTGAAAGTCCATAAAAATTATTGCGATTTTGTGTAGTTGAATACTATAATACTAGAATTATTAGATACTTTCATATCATCATATCTGCTTCTCCAACAGAACATGAAATCAAGAAAGGTAAATTTGGAGAGATGATAATTTCATTGAAAACAAAAAATGCAGTTTATGTTATCTAATCAATATTTCTATATGCATACAATATATGGGTGCAGTTTAATAATGTTTGAAAATTTCACTAACCCGAATCACAACTTAACTTGTTGAATTTCTTCGTTTTAACGGGGTAAGTAAATTTTCGTAAACTAAATATCATAATATGCGTTTATATTTCACAAAACTCCAACTCTGAACTTATATAGTCATTTGTTCTGTTTTCATTACGTTACCGATTTTTCTATCTTCCGTTTCAGCATAAATTTTCACTGTCATTGCCATATTGATAAGTTTGCTTTTACAATCTTTGACAAATGCCTACTGCAGTTTTGCATTCTTAGGTTTCCTAACTAATCTTTGTTCTTCCGAAATGATAAAACATACATATAAAGATAAGAGTTATCTGTATCATAAACTTCTTTTCAAACATCCGCTAAAAAAGGCACCCATCCATATTCATGCAATTTCCATAATCTGAATCTGCAACAATGCAAAATGCCAAAATACAAATCCCTAATAAGCTTGCTGATACGATACGATGATACGAATACCGTCCTCTGCTGAATTAGCTTTGAATCTGTTGTTAGAATTTCATTTTGGTTGATTTGCTCATTCATTTCATGCAAAAGGATTGTAGAATATGAAGAATATTTATCCGATTGAACTTGGTTTTGGAAGTTACTCTATGTACCTCTTTTCTTTTTCTGCATATCGTATGATTCTCATGCTGCAAAAGCTTGAAAAGTGAACAAGCAAGGCTGCAGCCACGTGTCCCGATGTCTACTTTATGTATCCAAATTCCAAATTCTATTGTAACACACCGACAGTGTTAGAATGAGAATAGCATAGTTAATGTTTTATAGGAAGTATACGAAGAACAGAAAATTTACTTATATACATGACATACACAAATATATACATGTACATTCTCAGTAAAATACATTTTTCTTTCCACACTCATGCTCATGGGATTTGTATAAAGTAAACCACAAGAAGATTTCCTCCGCATTAAACCTCCATCCAATTGGATTACATATACCTACTGTACATAACATAAAATCTTATGTGTGACCGTAGAGAACCTCTGTATGTACGACAGTCAGTACAGAGTAGAGGTGCCATAAAATAGAGTGAAAATGAAGAACTACTGTAATAGTAATGCATAAGGAAAAAGGATAAAGGATGCCTAGTATTTTATGGTCAACATCTCTGCATAGAATACATGATTACCACCACCACAGCACACAGAAAAGTGCTATATAGTGCAGATGAATCTTTCATATGCATTGCATCTCTGCATTACTTAGGCTTTGGTATGGTATATAGCACAGCCATAAGATATCCACACAGACAGACAAGTTTTCCTGTATAAAAAATGAAGCCTAAAGTTTATAACGGAGATGATGTATCCGTATGTACCAAATAACACTACTTGGTGTTTGTTCATATATTATGTGTATATGATCTTCTGTGAAGCATGGTTTACAATACATAAGAATGCCGAAAAAATATGTAATGCAAAGGTATGCACGATTTCTCTATTATAATGCAAGTGGAAACATACCTTAACTTTAACACTCTTCTCATCAGCATCATCTTATGCGAGGTACTTTTTTACGTACAAATATTTTTTACACACAATTTACGTTTCATACCTTAAAAACTGTCCTGCAGTGAATATTTGACTTGAACCCTTTTTCAGTCAAAAAAAGGTATTCACAAGCGGCATATGTACACATATATAATTTTGTGCAACCTGCCTTGCCTTCAGTTTTGAGTTATTCTTTTATTTTCAGTTTATTTCACAAATAAGTAAGTCAATTAATATAGCACACTGTTGCACATTTCTTCTTATGTATAAAAATAACATAACATACGTATTATTATTCTGTTTGTACTTAACATAAAAATACCGGATTTTCTTTATATATTGCTTTTGCATATCATTACACATACCTTCCTTACTTTTCTTCCTTTATTTCTGTTATTTATCAATATCAATAAGCAGTTAGATTTGGTTCTTGTTGGTGTTTGCTACATAACATATTTTGTGAGTGGAGGAGACTGGTATTGGATTTGGATATTCATCTTGCAAAAATACTTTGTGTTCAGTATTGTGCATTTAAAACCTATCTTTAATTAAACATCAATATTTTCTACGTTTTATCTTCGTCACACATGAATCATCAAAGTGTGAACAGTTTGCTAATAGAGCAAGGTAAATTATCTACTTATATTTTAGGGATTTGAACCAAAAGTGAATTTGTGCAATTTTGTGAGTGTGATTTCCCTACTTATGAATGGGTAATATTTTTCTATATGAAAATCCGTCGGAGTCGGAATTCCAGCAAAAGAATGCATGCGTATATGTTAATGTATGCACGTTGTGAAGTTGTATATATTTACAAATGTAGTTTCTTATCTTCAAAACCCAACACCCAAAGTAGAATTCTCAATTAGAAAATCTTTCGGGTTTTGGTCATTTGAAATTCTCATGGCTTTGGTGACGCCTATCCGAACCGGAAGTACATATAGAGGCCTTATTAGACTTGCGACCAAGCTTTTTAATGCATAAATGTTAGGTAGGGATGGAAAGCAGTTTAAAACCCATACTTCCTCTTCTTTGAAATTCAATTCAGTTTCTTAACCTTAACCGGTATATAAACATACAATCTACCATTTTAGATTACTTATGCTCATTTCCAATGTATTCTCACAGTACTCAGAATTTATCCTGTCATCTCCGCAGAAAAGCTTACAGAAGCTGTTAAAACTAGTTTCAACCTCAACAAAATAACAACGCTACCTGATTAATAGCTCGCACCACATAAATTAGATTAGTGTATAGAAACAATACTACATATATGAGTAGGAGCAAGGATTTAATTGATCAAATCATAATTTATGTTATGTGATGCATTGCATAATAACATTCATGTTTATATGCATTTCCTCTTTCTAGTTAACACCTCCTTAGAGGTTTTAAAGAAATCATATAGAATATTATATGTATATGATCCCTCCTCAAGTCTGAATGAATATAACGATTGACAATATAACCTACATAGCATTGCACTACCTAATTACTTCGATACTTAACAAATCATTACCTACCACTAAAAGATATACGGATTTTAGAGCTTTAATCACAAGTATAAAATTACCTATATAATCATTACTTATATGCATTTGGTGATATGCAATATGATAATGACTTGATGTGATAATAGGAGATAGCATTGCAAAGGTTAAGAGAGATGCAGTTGTTGGTATAAAGGCATTTCTACGCACACGTCTGTGAAT
>JAHZNG010000097.1:0-13912 GCA_027744375.1 Orchesellides sinensis
TATCAGACAGGACAGGCCCTTTGGACAATTCAGCAGGGTTGAGGGGAGGGGTCTTTGGGGGCGGTTTAATGACATCCAACTGGTCCAGATTGTAATATTGGTTGTATGGAGAATGCTGTCGTACGTTGTCATGTCCACCAAGATAGAAACACCAGTTATAGTCTTCATCATTGACCTTGGCTTCTTTTCTGCATTTTGTACGGCTTTAGTTTCAGCCTGGAGCATGGCAACACGAATTGAGAGCTTGGTGTGGTCTTTAAACCAGTACATGTCTCATAGGACATGTAGAGCAAATAAGAAAGGTGCTAAGATGGATTTAATGACGTTGGTCTTCTACTCAATAATTGGGAACTACATCCTCCTTACGTTAACGGCTTCAGCATTTCCTTTGGTGTTTAAATCTACTTTTGTTAATACAATTGTCAAGTGGTACCTTCCTATGAAATTGCTGGGTTATCCGGTTGTGGAGACTGTGTTATGCTCAGTGTATTTCTTGGTAGTTTTTTACTTTGTCCTAAGCCCAATGATCCAAGTGACCATGGCAATGACGATAATTTTTTACGAGTCATCCCAAATTATGAAACCTTCGTTTGGACTACTCGCAAAGAGTTTCCAAGCCTCGGTGAAAATCTACCGGATGTCGTATTTGATGTGGGGCAGTTTCATGCATTTTGGTGTTGTCTATCTTCCAGTGGCTGTTACAACTACTGCTCTGGCCAACGTGGCGGTGACCTACTGCTGTATTAAACTGCATAATACCTTGCCCTCAGCTATGGTTTTGTTTTTGGGAGTGATTGACTTTATAATTTTTGAATTAGCAGCGAATTTGGAGGCGTTTGCAATGGTGATCGCAACGGATTTCCAAGAGTTTTACAGGTTTTGGAAGAGAAAGATGTTGAGCAGGTTGGAGCGAAAAGTGTTGAGGTCATGTTTACCAATTCGAGTGAAAATTGGGATATTCTTTTACTTAAGTAAGGCTACAATTTTAAACACATTTATGCAAATTATGGATTTGACAGTCACACTGCTTTTGTTGTAAACCGAGTTAAAAGAACGATTTGTTTTTAAGAATAACTCAACGTGATTTTGATGAGATAAATAAATATATTTAAAAATTATGTAAAGGGTTTATTTAAAAAAATTAAATGAAGAAAAATACGTAGAAGGTGAATGTATGAATTTGCTTTCGCTGCTTCCATAGTACAACGTCTTACGTCAACTTGTTCCAATCTCTTCCCATTTCCTAATCCAGAAGCAAAATACTTTGTTCATTTCATATTATTGATTGGCGGCTTTACATATTTTATAAACTTACCCGTCTGTTGTCCTCCTATTTCATACAGACCATTCTATTCTGACCACTTCAGCGTTAAAATTTTCTACATCTGATATCTGACATTTTATACAGAACATTTATCAACTGACTGAGCAACCCATTCAAAATTAACCCTAAGCTAAAGAGACTTGCGATTTCGAAGTTCTGACAAAAGATTTGGGTTCTTTAGAAAAAATAGACCCTAAATCATGTATCACATGCATAAGTTTAAAATATTCGTTAACCGTAAATTTTGAGAGCTAGTTGCCCATTTTTTTCAGTAGTTGCCACCTGGTTAGAGACTACGTTTGCCGAAACAAGACTGTCAAGAATGGGCTCCGTTCCAAAGTTTTGACTACAAAACGTTTTTTTGAAAAAACAGCCGTTACTCGTTGATCGTTAGTTTTTCAAAATCTGGCGACAGCATCGTAATTTTGATAAAAAACGACCCTAGAATATGTAACATGTGCATATACTGTCATATATAATTTTTGAAATCGTAACGGCCGTTTATTGTAAAATGTAAGCGTTAGTGCCCATCTCAGAACTCATCCAAGCCTTTTGCATTGGGAACCCATTGTAAAAAGAATTTTTTGAAAAATATGAAAACTGCGGCTAGGAGAGCAGTCACTGACCGACAGACACACGACGGTATCGTTCTTAACTACTTGCGAAAAAACATTATTTGATATTCCCCCGCCTAACATCGCCATTTACAATATCTTTTTCAAATAAGCTGATACGTATCTCTTCTATTTTTCGTTTTCATTGCTGACATTAATTTTATTCTGACGTATCCCATAACATCATTAGTCGCAAAACAAAAACCTCCTTTTCCAAATCAACAAGCGATAAAGACGGAATTTCTACCCATTTACGTAACACACCTTATTTAGATTAGTTTTAAAATTTTATTCAAAGCCGCCTTATCCACAATGTACAAAAAATGTCTGTTTTGCCTTTTCCGTTTACTTCAAACAGTGCGTATCTGCTCTCTAAACAAACTCAACTCCAAAATAAAAATGTCTGACAAAGCATTTCTCGATATTTTAAAACTACAACTGAAACTAACAGAACTGTTAGGCATGGTTCCGTTGCAATTAAACAAGCGCAAAAATTTAAGTATAAAATCAAGGTACAAATCGTTAAACATCATGTAGCGACTGATCTTAGCTCTCTCAACATTTCTCACATTACCGGAAATCATTTGTAGTATTGTAAATCAATCTGCTTTCACCACCATGGAAAAAATCACCTGCTTTCTTCTCAACGGATTTTTGCTAATGACCGCCTGCACCGTTTCATCGTACTTTGTAATTTTGCAAAAGAATACCAAAAACATTTGCGAGCTCTTCAACTCATTACGTCATTTTCGTACAATGCTCACACAAAGTAAGCCAATAACACATTTAAACTTATGAATCTACTTTTACTTCCATTATAATATACTATATTATTGTTTCAGAATGCTTCCCCCGGTACGGGGTAGCCCCCGATACAATCTCAACTGTATCCATAAGTGTTGCAGCTGGTGTAGCATTCATATGTAGTCCATGCACACTTTTAGGGTTCCCCATGCTTTCTTCTACATTACAACATACACACACAGTGTTCCTAAAGGTGACTGGATTGGGATGCAATAATTATTTTCCACTGGGGGCTTTCATGGTGTATATTGCTCACTTAGCAATAATATTGCCCATAACCCTTGCAGGAACGTTAATGGCTAACTTGTGGCTTTTAATTACCATCTACGTTCATCACAGCTTATCTTATCTCAAGTAAGTCAAGTCACACTGAGTTAATTTTACATTATAATTAAGTACTCATTATAATTTTGGTATTGCATTGAAGCAAAATCTTAAAGAAACAAGCCGCCTCCGTATTACAGCCTGTACGAATAAAGGAGGAGGTTGGAATGCTCTATCGCCAAATTCAGATTCTTGTCATTCTCAGCAACCAATGTCTTCAGACGTATGCTTGGCCGCAAGTACAGTTCACAGGATCTTGTGTGTTAATTACGTGTCTTTATACGTTAATCATGTTTGGAGGGGAGCTTGAGTGGATAAGTTGTGTTGTGCTGGTTTCATTCTCTGTCAGCGTGCTAGGGTTTTGTATGCTTGTGTTGGATATTGGTAGCAAACCGTTATTGTTATCAAGGCAGATTTTGATGCATGCCAAGAAATGGAGAGGGTGCCAATGGTCCCGCAGATTCTTCCGGTCTTGTCAACCTACCTGCCAAAAAGTGGGACCTTTTCATAATATTGACAAGCAACGGGCACCTTCAATGCTTAGATTTTGTGTGCAACGAACCTTCTTCCTAGTTGTGAAAACGATAGAGAGATAGAGTTGCAAGCTTGATTAGGGGTGACTTAAAGTGGATGTTTCCGAAAGACATGTGTATATATAAATCACTTTGTATATTTTATAATTTGACTAAATCGGTTCACATCAATATACCCTACTTTAATGATTGTTTTGTCGATTCAGGCAGCTCATATTCCACAAGAAGTGGTGACACTTTTAGAGTTCAATTCAATGCTAGGACTGATTTTGGCAGAAAAATGTTTAGTATACGTGCTGTTTCCACTTGGAACGCCTTGCCTTATAGCATTAAAGCATGCGCGAACGTTAAAACTTTTAAGAATGAACTTAAGAAGTATTTATTAGAAAGCTCTGTCGTATGATTTTTTTTAAAGACAATCAGGAACGATGCCAGTTTTAAATGAAGAATTACAGAAGTGCTGAATAGCATCAGTGTAGTAGGGAATCGGAAGTAGGCTTTTTTTTCTCAAGATGTATGATTTTTTTAAAGATGTATGATACTAAAAGAAATGATTTTTGTGACAAATTACTTGTTGTACTGTATGATTGTCTTTTTGCTTAGAGCAGTGTAATACGCTATTCTATAGCATACTGTTTCTGTAACTAACTCAATGTATATGCAAAATCGGACATTTTTGACAATAAATTATTATTATTATTAAAAAAAAGATTATTAACCGGTGTGGATCAACATTCATGGGATTTTTCAACATAAATCTCCATCTGTTAAGAATTACAGACAAAAATTTTATTTAGAAATGCACCATCTGAATACATATGTTACTGTAGTTTTAATTTAACACGACGACAAGTTGTATTGCATTTTAAAATTTATTGGTTGGTGCACATGTGGTGGTTAATGCATTATTGCATGGTAGCAATTATGGATATGGTCTATTTTAATATCACGTCATAAAACAAAGTATAATGTTTGCGACGGTAAAAATGAAAAGGGTAAATATCAGGGATTCAATAATAAAAATCGTAAAACTAATTGCTGTAAAGAATTAGTTATGTCCTGGGAGGGCGGAACAGAAATCCTGGAATGGCTAATTTTGTGTGTCACATATGGTGTTTTGTAGAGTAGTTTTTATTAACAGCTACTTATGCTTTCCAGATTAAAATTGTTTTAATATCTAAGAAAAACTTGCTAATAAAATAAAATACATTTCCTATCCTATACATTTGTCTTTCATTTCAGTTTGGCCACAGCTGTTTTATATTTCCTGAAGATTTGGACAGTTTCTAATTTTTAGACTGATTCAGAAATGAGATGGTTTTCTACATATTCATTTTAAAATTTTTCTGACTTCGCCCAATTCGCCCATTTTATTCGTCTATTTAAATACTAGTAAATATGTTTAACCCAGCAAACATTGTAGATAGGAATAGTGGTTGGAAATATCATTGTGATTTCTCGACTAGATGACAATCTTGCATCATGCAACCGATAAGTAACCGATGGAATGAAAATGTTCATATTAGTCATTAGTGGGACGTAAAATAAAATCCAATGAACATGTTCCTAGAGCTAGCATAATGCCCATTAAACCCGAAGAACTTTGCATGGTGCTAACCTTATTAAGCTACAAAAAGACCGAAACAGGTTGATATGCTTTCCAAGTTTGTGATCCTGATTATACCTCATTTTTCTATCCACTCATCTTTCCACCTTTATTCCTAACCCCTTTAAATGCCCTTATTACCTACCTCTGAAAGGGTATGCCCAAAAAGTATAACTTTCTACGACACGCTAAATACCTTCTTTTAGCTATCCAGCCTACCAGCAAACATGCATATAACATGAAAGATGGTATATGCTTGTATATACTCACTATCACCCTGAACATTGGTTCCATGCCATGAATTTTCTCCTTATTCATTAATGCTCCTGGGAAATTCCGGACCTTTGACTCTCCTCATTCAACCTAATCCGGAGACTGCAGCAGACATGCCTGAAGAAAATTTATAGATTGTAAGACGACGGCAACGTCTCCAACACAGAGAGCGGTACAATACACAAGTTACCACTACTACCACCAGCCAGAATTTTAGGTGAATGGTTAGTGCCAGCGGCAGGCAGGCCAAATAAGGAAGGTAATGCTTTCCAGTAAATATAGTGATGTATGGAATAAAAACATAAAGCAGTTCATAAGCCTACCCCTTACAACTTTTTTCTTGGGCATTACAGAAAAAATCTGTAGTGCCGCTAAGAAGCTTTTGTACGTTTCATATAGTTGAGTTTCACTAATGATAATGTTTGGAACAAAATATAGTGATGTATGGAATAAAAACATAAAGCAGCTCATAAGCCTACCCCTTACAACTTTTTTCTTGGGCATTACAGAAAAAATCTGTAGTGCCGCTAAGAAGCTTTTGTACGTTTCATATACTTCGAGTTTCACTAATGATAATGTTTGGAACATTAAATATGTCTAAAAATACCCAGCATCGGCATCTGTGCGTAAATTGCCTTTACAGAATGTACATATACAACTAACACATGTTTCTAAATAATCCATGAACAAAGTAATCATGTAATATGCACTACCTTTTGTAGGTATTATGGATATGACCGTACGTAATTTGTGATACCTAAAATGTGTATTGGACACTACTCCTCTGCTCCAATACAAAAAATACATCCCAAAAACTTTACAAGTGCCTGTTATTTGTATTAGTAACACAAAACTACTGTGTTTACTACAACAGGAATGGCATCTTGATTGTGCATTTGTCCTAATCCCACGAGTCAATGACAACGTGCAAAAGAAACCAATAAGGGGGAGTCTTTTACCCATTGCTTGCATGTCTTCATCTTCATCAGGAAGGGACAAACTTGTAAGCACAAACGTAAGAAAGGGAAAGTGATCAGGTTACCGGATCAATAATTTCCCTGTTGTCTGACAGTTTCTGCTTCTGTATTAGACCTCGATCCTGTCATTTTCCTTCGTCTCATTAATCTTCCGTATTAATGAAAGGACCGTTGTGTGCTGGAGAGAAGGCTGTATAGAATCAAACTGAAGTCAAGTGAATGGCAAAATTTACTGGTGGTACTTAGTGAATGAAACACATGCAATTTCACATCCATGTAGGTACACACGTTTATATGAAAGGATGTTAGCCAGCGCTTTCATATGATATGTCAAAAAACCACTCCTAGTTCAAGGAGTGTTGAAAGTTATATAGACATATAAATGTACTACTTCAAATAAGGCTATTTACCTGTTTCTATACATCAAAAACAAATAATTGTTAGAAGCATGGTATTATCAAGACGGATCTTTGTTAATTGGCACTTAAAATCTTCGGCGCCCATTAGCAGGCTTCAAGTTGTTAATGGAAGAGATCTTTTCAGTTCAATCAACTAAAGTCAACTACTTGATGAGCTTTCTGTAAACTATTCCGTGGGACAGGATAGCAAAAACCCATTTGTGACACGGTTAGGCTTATTTGCATTGTTATACCTCAAACCACCCAAGTAAACAGGTAGGCCTTTGTTTCATATAAACAGTTTTCTACTGATAAGGCTCTTCTATCTTTAAGCATAAAAGGGACATTACAATAAAGAGAAATAACCTGTTTTAACGTACCAATGTTAATGTATTCTAACAGAATTTTACTAGTCGCATTAATACTAAGAAATGATTTCACGTTGGTGTTCTAATGATTGAAGATGTTCTTAATTGTGGTAGACTGGACATTGGACACTATACGCTAAAAACAGTTACACGGGCGACTTCGGTCGAGTATAGCGTTAAGAAGTGTTTGATTTTATAATACTTTTTCCACCGTAAATACCCATTTTAAACTATCGCATCCAAACCTTGCCAGTTTTCTTAGAATGTAATTTTTTATGCAAATGAATAGTATATGTAATTAAATGATATAAACACACGCCACATATTGTAGTAATAATGAATTATCAAAGACGGAAGCAAAATTTGTTTTGTGTGAAAACTCATAAGCAATCCATCTCTTTCTCTGCTAATTCATTAATGCATTCATTACTCATTCAGATATTCTTGAATTTTCATCTCTCACTTGCACGCTGAGAGTCAGGCAAAATTAATCTATATCGTAGACAAAACAATAGCTGCTCAAAACAATACATACGGGATACAGCCACTAGTTTTCTAATATGTATGTATGATTTTGTAAAGAGAAAGTTTTGTCAAAGAAAACTAAGTTTTGTAATGTATGCATGCTTAAATACATGAAAGCAAGGAACGGAAGGAAATCAAAAACCTATTTTCCTTTTCCTTTCCCCAAATATAATAGTTGGTCCTTGTCTACGGAAAATGTGTTCTCATACCGTGCTTATTCATTGCATTCAAATGCAGTCATTTATATTGCATTTGTTCCTCCCTTCATTGTGGGTTGCATGATCCATTTCCCCATCCTCCTCATTCTTCATCATGTCTCTTCTATTCTACGAGTCTCTGACGTTTCATAATTGAGTTTCACGTTTGGGGAAAGTAGTGAAAATCCTGAAAATCTAATTCTGGGCACACATGAATATTTTCTCATTTTCGTTATTTCAAGTTTCGTGACAGATATACATACAACTTTTCAACTATGCAACGCGTGGGACTTTTTTTTAAATTCATTATCGTGGACAACGACAAATGTTTCACGCTATGTATAAACGCTTCGCAGCAAGGATATATTTTCTATCCGATGCGTTTAAAAAACTTGGTAGTTCTTCATTTAAAACAAAAGCAAAGGTATCAGTGACCATTTTAAAGCGCTATAAAGTAATGTACATCTATGAATTATTATTTTTTCAAGCAAAAGTACTAATTTTGATTGCTAACTTTGGCAAAAATACGGAAAAAGCTATGAGGACAACATGAAGGTATCAGCCACGTTATCTGATATAAATCATTTGTTTATGCAGCAGCTAAATATCAACTATCGGCCTCCCATTTTCCTTCTTTGCACAACTGGCACGGAAGGAAGTACGTAAATATGTTTCTTACCGAAAAACATGCGATAACCTTTAGCAAGGTTTGAATTCCAGTGAAACGATACTCATATTCAGCACAACCCAGAAGACAACAAGACAATATTGAACCAAAATGGAATTGGCTTCTCTTCCATTTCTGTGCTTTAGCCACATTCCAAGAAGCTTGGAGCTTGGCATGCGTGCGTACGTACTCTTGTAAACTTTTATACATAAAAAATTTCAGTACTTCTTTACGATCCCAACCTTTAATAATATCTGAATCGGCTCGGGTTGCGTTGCAGATTGCAATAACATTACATAATGATATGATACATAGTAATAGTATGTAATATAATAATAATATCTGAATCGGCTCGGGTTGCGTTGCAGATTGCAATAACATTACATAATGATATGATACATAGTAATAGTATTTAATATGCACTCAAGCTATATATACTGTATCCCAACAAAATGCGTTGCTTTATTCTAGAAACAAAGACCAGCTGTATTAAAAGCAACGTAAAATATCAAGAAATGAAAACTTAGTTAAGACAAACTCAGTAAGGGTTACATCGCACGGGCCAGGAAGACGGGAAAAGACAATTTTTATCTGTCTTCCTCAGCGTACGTTACGCATATTTATATGCAAATTTCTGAATATTCATAGTACAAAGTAACTTGAACCAGTAAAACAATACTTTTACGTCCTACATGACACCAGACACTAGGATTCTTTCTGCAAACAATGTAAATTTTTATGGCACTGTGCTTTTCTGTTTTGTTTATATAGGAAGAAGGCATTATGAGGAACACTATGTAAATGAATATTATAGGTATATGTAACATGTGAATTTCGTAGAGCCACAACTTTCCAGAAATTCTTGCAGACACATTCTGCACATAAACAGAACCACCCAGGAAAATATCTCAGGTAAGCCATAATATTTAATAATTATTTTTGAAGAGTATTATTTTACTTCCTGCTATACAGAATCTGAATTAAGTGCCTAATTCCATAAAATTAGTCTATGTATTTTCTCAATAGTTTCCATAAACCGGTGACATGTCACACTTTGTTATTTAATGTCATTTCTTCTCTGCAGGGAACTTTAGTGCAAACTACAAACACATCATGGACGTCAGAAAAATTAAACACTTCCTTCCAGATGTTCTAAAATCCCTCTTGAAAAATCCTTCCCCTTATAAAATGGAATACCATCATGTGCATAATTCTAAAATACGTATTTTCTTAAGTTGTTTGAACTTTTAACAAAATTGCTTGAAAGGGATTCCATCGTGCAATTTGCCCTTTCTAAATATTCTTATAAAAACTATACAGAATCTGAATTAAGTGCCTAATTCCATAAAATTAGTCTATGTATTTTCTCAATAGTTTCCATAAACCGGTGACATGTCACACTTTGTTATTTAATGTAATTTCTTCTCTGCAGGGAACTTTACTGCAAACTTACAAACTACAAACAGATCATGTACGTCAGAAAAATTAAACACTTCCTTCCAGATGTTCTGAGATCCCTCATGAAAAATCCTTCCCCTTATAAAATGGAATACCATCATGTGCATATTTCTAAAATACGTATTTTCTTAAGTTGTTTGAACTTTTAACAAAATTGCTTGAAAGGGATTCCATCGTGCAATTTGCCCTTTCTAAATATTCTTATAAAAACAAAAAGTAAAAATGCCTACACATTAGTAAATCGGATAGACGTGAAATGGTAAGATGTTTTCATAAGACGCAATATTGTCCAACATATCGATCGACCCTTCGTTTGACTTGACAAGTTCGAAGAGGGTTGCATTAGACCAAAAACAACAAAAAATACGTACTTAACAGGGAGAATACTTAAGAAGTTCAAGTGTTCAAATTCGACCTTATATTCATTCAATTTATGCATTATACATAATGCAATAAATACTGGAGTAACAGAATGGAATGGATACTGGAGACTGAAACTGTGTTAGGTTTCGGACAGGGAAAAATAGCCAGTATTATTGCGTCGGAAGAATCCTTTTGAAAGTAATAAGTTGATGAATCGAAGATTGGAGTAAGAATGACGTGCTCTTTAAACTGCATCGTATTCACCGAAAATATGGCAAAGAATGGACAGGAGGAGTATGAAACCTTTTAAAAACGTTTTGTAAAAATGGATGAGGAACAGCTGCATGCAATTGAGGCTTGTCTTTGCCCTATCAGGAAATCGTTGTTGCAAAGGTTGAATGAAACTTTTGTGTAAGGACATGACTTTTAAGATAATGAAACTATTGTGCTCGCAGTAGCTCAAGCTGAAAACAAAATGATGTTTACAGAATGGGAGGATGCCCGGAAATGTATTGCATTTTGAAGGAAGGGGGTCAACGGTACAAAGTTGCGTAAATAGTTTTGTTTATTTATTGTAAAATAGCCAATGTAATTGTCGCTGTAATATAGAGACTTTTAAAGACATGCAGCTTTTACCACCCACCCAAAATAGATGCTTGTAATGTACCTTGTCCGTCTTGTCTTGGGTAACATAACTTATTTTCATACGCGCATGTATACTTGCATATGTATGTACATCTTACTTTAAACCTTAAAAAATACATTCGATGTCGCTTATGTAGCATGAGCAAGAGCGATTGTACGTAATTCAAAATCTAAGATTTCAGCAACACGCGTAGCAGTTCGGCTTCAATCTAATAGTGTTTTCAGTAAATACACTCAACTCATTAAGACTGGCTTTTGATTTATGGCGTGTAATTTTCAAACCTCACTGCATGTATAGAAAAGTGGCTGTTTTGACAATGGTAAAATTTCTAATTGCAGCTCATGGCTTGATGAAAATGAGAAGAAAAAAAAATAAAGGGGGAGAAGGAAACGGTGAGGGTGCGTCAGTTAGGGTAAAAATCTTATCGCACGATATCTGCTTATTTTAGGAACATGACCGTAGACACAATTTCATCCCTCCAAACAACATTGATAAACTTATGTCAGCAATTGAAATTAGAAAGAAGTGGCGATTTTTTATTCTGTCTGTCTTATGTCTTATGTCTTCTGTCTTATGATTCGGCCATGTTTAAACTGCCAGGTAAAATAAAATTAAGTGGCTAAAATATTATAAAGATTTAAATGGACGTAACAACACCTGAAGATCAAGGCTTTGTCGGAATTAAGGGCTTAATAATCCAAAGTTTCATGCACTCAAGAACTTTAAAATTTCCTATATAAATGATACAATTGAAAGGCATATTTTTCTGTACCATAAGGATTAAACTAGTAGTTAAATTTTGTCTGAAAAGAGTAACTTTACCATCTTACAACACGGAAAGAAGTTACCAAAGCTATATGGAAAGTCTTAATGTACGTATTGCATTTATATTGTTAGCCTTCTCGTTTGGAGAGTAAAAATTTTTGAGCCTAACCGTAAAAATACAGTCAATAAGTATTAAAATATTTGCTTAGTGAAGTAAATAAAGACGAAAAGGCAATGTAGTAGAGTAAATTCTATGAAGAAAGTATTTCAGCTTGCACATTAATAAAATATCTTTTTTTTATAAACTGTACACCATACATACAGATTCTGTTAAACGTTAAACATCAATGTAATCATCTACTCTCTTTCCTTCTCGACTGCCTGGCAAGAAAAAAGAAAGGGAATAGGATGGGAATTGAGTTACAATATTACTGTGCAGATGAAAAAATCAGTTCTACAATGATGTCCACACGCTAGCAAAATATTTTTGGTGAAAGTTGTAGGAGGAAAGGTAGTGAACCATCTTGTGCACGGCTCCTTTGCGTTGCTTACTTTTCTTCTTCATTCATACTCGCTTACTCTTTTTCTTGCTTACCTAACGTATTTCATTACATGAGAATTGCCTATCTTGTACCGTTAGTTCCGCTCCTGTGTAGGTAACACAGAGCTATTTCAGTCCCCTCAGAGATTAGGGGTAATGGGATGGAAGAAAATGCAATGAAAGTGAAACTAAAAGTGTTCAAGTTGGTCTCGACATTCTGTGCATTATAGAGTAGTCCAGTAACGGTTTATGAAGCATGTTCATATAGCCAATAGTTTATACCCTACATAACATTACTAATGCAGGTCCAATGAAGAAAAAACTTTTTCTTCACTTTCCTTCTTCGCCAAATTCAAGTTCAGACACATCACAAGTCTTCTCCCCTTTCCTTTTAGTGCAAGAAAGTTAATTTTATAGAAATATTACGGTCATGGCCATTTGAACTCAATGAACATATAAAACCGTTCTTTTATTTTTTCCCTGCTGAAAGATGAACTATTCATGTAAGCAATACAATACGAAAGATGTCAAATTAAATTTCATAAACGTTACCTCCAACTACTAGTGAAGCGTTTCTACTCTGAACATTTCCAACTTGATTGCGAGCAATACACCAGTAGGTTCCGCTATCTGATTCTTTCTTCCCATCCGAAACGCTCAAGAAGAAAAGATCACCGCCCGGAAGGAATATTCTTCTGCCATCATTACCCGGACTGTTGTTGAGCACTACAGGACTGTTGTTGAGCAATTCTCCATCTTTGTACCACTCAATGATTGGTTCTGGTTTCCCTTCGGCTTTGCAATTAAGTGTTGTTGGCTCATTCTTCTTTACGAGAACGTCTTTGGGATGTTCAGTAATTCGTGGTGACCGGTATTGACCTGTAATTCAATAAAACAAAAATAAAAAGATCGTTTAAGGTAACTAGTAATTTTTTAAGATATCTCGAGTTCAATCTATAATTGCAATTTATTATTGAAAGGTAGTGTGGGATTTAATTGGCACTTTTGTTGTTGCTACAAACCAACTCGTAATCCATACCCAACAACTGCTAATCCTTTTAAAGCAAGCTTTCGCTTCATTCTTATCACCAAAGTCAATGTTTGAAGAGTAATTGCCAAAGCTCAGTACAATAGTAAATTGTAATTGAATGTAAGGGCTGTTTACGAGTACAAATTTGACATTAACTTTACCAAAGGTAGTATTAGTTTTCTTTGTGTAGTTAACTTAATTTATTAAAGGGTTGAAAGTATAGTTGGCGGCTACACTTAATTTTATTTAGTAAAACTTGTTCTTTTACAAATTGCTCACGATATTTAAACTGTGACCTTATGTGAAGATTGTTTTGTGACAAATCATCCATTGTATAAATAGGAAAGCATGTTTCTAAGAATTTAAAAAGCTAATGTTTCATTGGAAGAAGTTGCAGCATGCGCTAAGCAGTAATCATTGTAATGTTACATATCGATGGCTTCATATTGAAAAAGACTACAGCAAATGAGTGTCGTTTTTGTATCCGACTACAGCAAAC